>JAMLFT010004980.1:0-18389 GCA_026544285.1 Pachyrhizus erosus | reverse complement strand
AAAATTATATTTTAATATTTTTTACAAACATAACTTATATAAATAAATAATATAAAATATAATTATAAAATAGTCTAGAAGTAGTCTTATAATACAAAATAATTTTAAATAATAAAAATAAACAAAAATTAAGACTTAAAAGTGTTTTAAAAAATGGGTTAAACTCAACACGGTGAGGTGGTGATTTTGGTATTTTCAACATATAAGTCAACTTGGCTGATCACGAATTTTATTCCAATAGACTGAGTAATTTTTTTTATGACATTTTCAACCCAATTCGATTCAAACTCACGATATTCCGTGATTGATATATAGATTTTAATTCATTTTGACCGCTCTTTCTTCTTATATATATAATTATAAGTGGAGAAATTAAATTATTTTAAAGATAAACTCTCTTCAATTTTACTATTTAATCTTAATTATTAAATTTTAAGAATTTATATGATAAAAATAATGAATAATTTTTTTAGAATAATTTGATATGTTTTTTATATATTTAATTTTATCTAAAGATTTGAATGGAAAATAGTAAAAAAAAAAAAGGTTTTAATTGTTTTAATATATATAAATTAATAAAAAAAATAAAGTAAAAATAATATAGAAACTTTATTGTTATTTAAAAAAATAATAATAATATAGGTCTTAATAAAACTGTCTACTTCTACTTTAATTGGAATCACACGGCAAAATGAGACATCAGGAACACCAAACTTTGTGCCAAACATATAAACACAATTAGCTTAACTACTTACAGCAATGCGCCCATTTTTTAATGCATTTGTATAATCATTGCCACCAGCATTCAAGAGAGCAATTGAGGATTCAAGATCATGTTTGGTATAGATATTTTGTTCGATTAGCTTCTGACATGAGTCGATTTGGACAGTCATGTTTGGTCCATCAATCGAAGTATTGAAAATACCAGTCCCTCCATAGGCAAAGTTTATACCGTACTGCTGATTAGAGAAATTTCTGAACGCATTTGGTGTAGGCGATTCAATTTTCAGAAAGGAAGCTGCAAGCAACATATGTCAGTCAAAATAAGTACATAAATACAGTAATGCAATTGATAAAAAATAGGATTACACATTTATTAAAAAACTGTAGTGCAATTTACAAAATTACTCTTATGCCATATTACAGAGGCGTTATTCCATTACCCGACAAATAATAAATGGGCCCAAGGCCCAAAGAACAGCTATTATCACCATGTTTTGTTCTACTTCACTATGCTTCACTCCAACATCTGTTCGCCCGTACTAAAATATAAGCCACGCACAAAACTCTCTTATTACAATCTTGATCATTTATACTAAACAAGAATAATAGCAATTGGATGCCACATTACCACATAGATTGTCAACTATATATTGACATAACAACTTGTTAAACAATAACACTAAAAGAGACATGGATATTACACACAGAATTTTAATGTGTATTAAGAAAATTTCTCGATGAATAGTTAAAAATTAATTTCTTTTAGAATGTCGAGATTATTAAAGTAGGTTTTATTTCTTCTAACAAGGTCCGCTCCATTTATATGTGGCTAGAAATTGAGTTTAACAACATATTTAAATAACCTAATTGTTCTTGGACCTTGATGGTATAAGACAAAGAACTTTAATCTATATAAGATAAATTTTTATTTATATAAAAAATTAATTTAATCAATTTTGTGCTAATAGAATATATTCCCATTATTTTTCTTTTTATATTTTCCTTGTTTTTAATTTTAATAATTTAATAGATATCTATAGATATTTAAAAATATTCATAGATTCAAACTCACAAATACATCAAAGACATGTTCATACAAATACAAGACTAACTAGTATTTATTTGTGGGAAAAACGAATAGGGAAGAACTGAGGAATTACTCAGCCTTACCTTAATTCCATTTCTAAAAACAAAACATAAGAAAATTAGGAACCTAATTAAACCAATAAAACAATAAGAAAGTTCTGTATCTTTTTTTATTTTTATTAATTAATTTTTCTACTAAGGTAGGTCAAATGTTTGACTCGTTAAACCATGAGTCAAGTTGAATTCATCATTTTTTGTGTTTCATTGTCAAAATAACTAAAGCCAAAAGTTAGGTTAGTTTAAGTTAATATATATGATGCCTAAATCCAAATATGTCATGTTAGCCCATTTTGAGTGTCCTTCTTTGAATTTTAAGTTGCATGCAAAGAGAGTGAAAAATAGTTAATTACCAATGTAATCAGTGATGATGCGACCGTCACAGAATCTCCCAGCAGGTTTACTAGGAAAAGTGATTCCATTGGGAGGCTTATATGATTGTGAATGCACAAAATTCCCTGTGTCAACATAGGAGTCCCCAAAAACGAACAACTTTATTGGGTTGTTGTCATATACCCTATAAGACTTCTTAGCCCCTTCCACTTCTGCAACAACATATATATAGCTGTAATTAATTACCAACCAATAAAATCAAAAGGGAATTCGATTTGATTGTGATGTTACCTAGGATTTCAAAGTGTATACATACCTGTAAAAATGAATAGGAGAACAAGCAACAGGAGAAGAGAGATTATGGAGTGAATATATTTTGTCATTGAAGATTCCTAGTAGATTAACCTTCTATGTGTTGGTTGACAAGACAAGGGTAAGTATAAATACTCCAAAAGAGATAGAGACAAACATTTATGTTATGAATTGGAGGTCTTGGCCTTTTATAACCTTTTCTTTTAATTTTTTATTTTTTAATAATTATTTTTAAGTGTCATACATGTAGCTTAATTATAATAAAATAAATATAATAATATCCTAAAGAATTCATAATTTTTGTGTAACATAATAATAATATATTAAATATTTTATACAACAAAATTTAAAAATTTATCTTTTCATGTAATTTACTGATATTTATTATAAGAAACTACAGCCTAGAATTGACCAAATGATCAAACATTTATTGATTCTATATGCATTAATTATTAGCATTTAATAACTAATACAGATTCAATGTTTTTTTGATATATAAATATTTAATACTTAATTCCCTTCATCATTAATAAGTGTTGTGTAAAATAAATTTTTTTTCTTAAAATAAGTCTCATCTAGACTTTTAATGTAATACAATAAAAAATAATATGACCTTCGTCCTTAATCATAAGACTCTATTTTTAAAATTTATTTATCTTTTTTTATAAGACTTTTCAAAGTTATTTTTTGCATTAATTATTGTTTTTTACCAAAATATCCTTAACTACTTTACAATAAATGTTATACAATAATTAATTAAATTTATTTTGTCTCTAGTGAGGATGACTAACATATGTTAATTAATTAGGTAGAAAGTAATTAAGTAAAAAAAAGAGAGATGACGAATCTCAATAAATTTAAGGATAATTTTGAAAAAATAATACAAATTATTAACAAATTTAATATTATTAACTAAATTAACCATTTTTCTCAAAGGGTATTAATTAGTTAAAAGAGTCTTATATTAAGGGACAAAATTATTATTAAATGTTCCCTCTATCCTTATTTATCATAAATTCCTAACTAATTTTTGTTTATTAAGAAAATTGGTTAAATTTAGGTAGTAACATTAAATTGTAATATAATTATAATATTTTTCTAAATTGGTCTTTAAAATTAGTGAGTCTATTAGTCTTCTTCAATCTTCATAAGAGAAAAAAAAGTAAATTCAGTAACATTAAATTAAGGACATTTTAGTCAAAAAATAATTAAATCACAAGACAATTGAAATGAAGTCTTGTAAGAAGGAATGTGACACAAATTATCTTCCCTTTTATAAAGCGCATTAACCTTTATCTTAATTTTTTTTTGGATTCTTTTAATTATAACTTCATACACTTTACAAAGATATTTTTCAATATATTTCTTTTTAACAAATTTTACAAAATTCGTTTGAACTTTCAAAATAAATGTCTTTGAAAGAAAAAGATTTCCAAAAAGAGTTTAACATTTAAGAAATCGTCTGCAGAAGTCTTCATAAAAATTTTATCAACTAGATAAGTGTTGGACAAACATATTGTTTCCATAAACGTGTATAAGGCAATAAAACTTTAGCATAATTGATTTTAAGCGTATAAAATATAATGCAAAGAATAATAAATCACATACATAAGAGATTCACTAGACTAATTCTTACCAACATCAGTGCAATTCATTTATATAATAGTCACCAAAATAATAGTAATTAAGGAGTCCAAATATACAGACCAAAGGTGCAAAAGGAATAAAGTTTTTAAAAAAGAGGATTTACAATGCTCATATACAAAAAAAAATGACCTAGTCTACCCATACACAGTATCTCAGTCAGAGCAATAGTAGTAAATCCTATCATATATATACATATGTGTGTGTGTATATATATCTTATGAGTTGTACATCATATCCTCTCTCTATGTAGATCCTTCATATGGATCCTCCTCCTTTGAGCTCTCCTCCATTGGCTTTGGGTAAGTGGTTGGCATGGAAGTTGATCCCTCAGAAGTAGAAGAAACATAAATGGAAGGAGTTTGAGCCAAACTCTAATCAATCATGTGTCCAAGCAAGAGAAACCCACACATAGTACGTAGATCAAAGGGAGGTAGCGTCGACTCTAAAATCACACTCAAGGGAGAGGGAGCCTTAGTAATGGGACCATTAACATCTATCGCCATGGTCAGCTCAAGCAGAGCATAATCAGAAGTATGAGGGGGAACAAGCACACAAGCATAACTTGGTGCGATAGACTGAGTTAGAATAATAAGGAAATCAGCATGAATTGGCCTCCCATAGGGAGTATCCTCTGGTGGAAGGAAGGTAAATCGTATTGTGCTGGTGAATGTGTCTTCCTCATAGCGAGGGACGTAGACCCACTGCCTCTCTATAAGTTGCACTATTAGGCAAAAGATTGGCCGGTAAAATCTTGACATCAATATCTGAAAAAAAAATGGGGATGTAAGGAGTGAGTCTTTCGTATAAGTTGAGTTAATAATCACATGTATAAGATGCACTCGCTCACTCTCATTCTCCCCATTGTGTCCTATTTACTTCACTATTAAACATATTTTTGGATCCACAATGCCTCTTGACCCTCTGAGTCATTAAGGTCTTATATAACACATATTCATCATTATTTTGCTTTCAAGTGACGATTGAGAGTACATATCCTCTCTAGTACTTGAATCAAGATACTCTTGACCAACCATGGTAAGGTTTCGCATTTGTCGGGGATGTCAAGCCAGCCATGTGAGTCCATCTACCCTTAGACTTATCTCAACTTAACACCTCAACACAACCCCCTAGTACTTTTTAAGCCTATGGGCATTTCTCATGTACCATTTTGTAGTCAACCCATGCAATCTCTAGTCTTAATTTCCTCACACACAAATTTATCGTAACAATTGTCAATCACCTTCATCATCATTGCGACCGAGTCTCAATCAAATCATTGGTACTGACACGATGACTTATGACAGGGGCATAATCTCACCTTCATTGACTACCGCATCAACATAATCATTGTGTCTTTATCTCAATATCAGACTCTCTAGCCATCAATCATCAGGTCATACGACCACAAGCCCTTCAACCTTATATTTCATTGACTTTCATGAGACTTGTCGCCCATCAATCTCTGCATTTCCATCAGCTCATCCATTCATGAGTTCCTCACATTCATATTTGCACAACTTTCAATATCACACTCATGTTATTGCTAAAGATGACCAAGCAAGGTCTCCTTTACTAAGACTCCATATCAATTCATCTAGATGGTCCTATTGGCAACAACAGTCCTTTTACAACATCACTCAATTTGCTCTCCTAATGACTTTTGAAAGTCATCTTTCTTAACTTTCTATTACATTTTCTATCAATTATCTGATTAGGATTGGTGTGTCATAACTCATTGATAGTTTAGTTCTTAATATTTCCTCCTAACATTTCCTCCAATTCTACAGGATCTAAATCATCGAGTTTTTGGGTTGTAATTTCATCAGGATTACACGTTACGTCAATTTCATCTAATGATAAATTTTTATGAAAATCTCTTCAAATTTTATTTGAAAGTCTGTTGTAATTAAAAATTCTCAAAAAGACTTTCAAAATTCCTTTTAATTTAAGTTTTAAAATTATTTCACAATTTTTTTGAAAAATAACATTATGCGTTATTTTCCATCACCTAGTTTTTGTAAATTTTCTTGTTCTTGTCCATTCTAAATCCAATTCTTCTAAAACTTGTTCTTACATTTAAACATTTAATTTTTTGAACAAAAAATCAGAATCTTTCATTAAAAATTACTCCCAACTCTTCCAGATAAAATTTTGCAAGTTCTTCTATTTTTTTTTCAATACGTCAGTTTTCTTAAAAATTGGCTTTATCTTGAAAAATTCGTTTCTCCTTCATTTTAAATCCAATTTGGATGAAACTTTTTCTCATGTTCTCAAAATTTAATTTTATACTAAAATGAAGCTTTTTCTTGTCCAAAATAGCGTTAACTCAACACAATCAAATTTTTGACATTTCGCTTAAATCACAATATACATCTAAAGTTAAAAAAATTCATTTATCTTTCAATTTAACTACAGATTGAATGAAATTTTTTTCTATATTCTTACAATTGAATTATTCATCTCAAAAAATAAATTTCATCCCCCAATTTTCTTTAAATCAATGTAGTTTAAAAATTTAGTTTTTCGTCCTCTAGAAAGTTTAGTATATGCTTTCAAAATATATTTCTCCTTTGTTGTAAATCCAAATGGAGTGAGATTTTTTTCTACATCGTCGTAATTTAATTTTATAACCAAAATTTCAGGTTTTAGGTCAAAATTTTTTCTAACTAATATAATTTTCAAAGTCTCTCTCAGTTGTACTAGTTTTCATATAAAATGTTTTTCTCACTTTTAAGAATATCAAAACCTTTTTTCTTTCCTTCCTATCCATTTTTACTTGTCACATAATGTTTCTAGATATCAAAAATTAGATTTATACTTGGCCAAATCAGTCATACAAATAAATTTTGAAATTTTCTGCTTGTTGTTCCAGCTTTTCGTTTTCACATAATCGCCTTTACTAATTTATTTTTATCTTTTTATTCTTTAATTCAATCCCTCTAAAAGTTTTACCAGGTATTAATAACATCTTAAGAGTCCTATGAAAAATTATTCCAGTCCAAAAAAAAATTTATCCGTCCTAGATAAATTTTCAAAGTCTCAGTTATTTCTCACGTTTTGTGTTTCTAATAAGTTCTCAAGTTCACTTTCAAAAAATTATTACAATTTGTCCTTGGGTTTCCTTGCTTGTTTGAATGATTTTATAACTTTATTATACAGTCTATTATCATAGTTTGAGGTCCAACAATTTGTTCAACATCTAGAGGCAAGCAAAACACGAAAATACATCAATACTCCTCTATTTTTTGTCTAGAAAATAGTGAGTTTCCAACCACAATTCCAAGCATATAACCCGCAATTTAAGTCATCATTCAAGCATTGTCCAGCCACACATTCATCATAGGATATTAGCACATGTTTTCCACATCATTATAGAAATTGTTTAAACACACTATAGCAACCGACATATTTCCATTTTAGTTGGTTGCCCCATGTATGCAAATTTAAAACAAATAAAATCTAGCCAACAAGATATATTTTTAGGGCCTCATTTTCTTCATAAAATGAGTAGGAAAATGACTAGAATGGGTTAGGAAAACTCCTCCTTACCTTCATGGAGGCTCACGAATTTTATGCTTAAGGAACTTAGTGAAAACCTGCCTCCAACCAGCATCAACTACAACTTTTCTTCTCTTCCTTACAAGTGTCACACGAACTATGTAAAAAAAACTTTGGATAATACTTATTATTAGATGCAAGAAGTATTTAATAATAGCAAAGTTTTAAAACTTTTCCAAATTATTGGAATTTAATAATTAATAAATAATTAATATTTTTATGATAAATATAAATATTTAATACTCCATTTGTTTCATCATTAATAAGTGTTGTGTAAAAATAAAAAATAATTCTTAAAATAAGTTTCATCTAGACTTTTTGCTGTAATACAAAAAAAAAAAAAAATTGTCCCCGTCCTTGAATGTAAGACTCTATTTTTAAAATGTTTTTATCTTTTTTTTATAAGACTTTTTAAAGTTGTTTCTTGCATTGATTTTTTTTTTTACCAAAATATCGTAAATACTTTACAATAAATGTTATACATTAATGAAGTAAATTCGTTTTGTCTCTTGTGAGGATAACTAATATACGTTAATTAATTAAGTAAAAAGTAAAAAGTAATTAATTAAGTAAAAAGTAACAATCAATGATCATAACAAGAAGAGTGGGTCTTGTGGGCAGGACTTGAATTGAATAATTAATAATTCATTCCTTAGAGATGCACCCTCCAAACGCGTGCCTGCCACTTCTTGCAAGAATATTTGCTTCTCAACATGAAAAATTGAAAATGCGATGAAAGCTTCATGTTGTTAAGAGTAATGAATGATTTTATATGGCCATTGACTTGGTCTTGTGCATGTGATTTTAAAAGGAAGTGCCTAACTTGACGCACTCTCTCTTACATTATGAAAAGGATTTTTTTTTAAGTGGTACAAGTTTTATTAAATATATGTCTGAACGAGATTAAAAGAAAGATATAAATAATTAATATATTCGTGTCAAATATGATGTCAATTATTTAATTTTCTAATAATGGAACTGTTAAAATAAACTCATTCGTTGGACTTCATTACAATTTTGGATTTTCTAATACTAGTCACAAAACTTGGCACAATAAACAAAATGAATTTGTATAGAGGAGAAAGGCTAATAATAATTCTCTAACACAATGTTTATACTCACTAAATTAAATAATACGATCTCACTTTATATAATAAATTTTATTTATAATTTTATAATTTTTAATAAATTTTATTCACTACTATATATACACACACACACTAAAATGTGTTATTAGAAGGATTGCTTATTAATTTAATTTTCAAAAAAATAAGACTTTGTTTTTTAATTTCCTTTTAACACAGTTTTCGTTTATACTAAAATTTGAATTTTGAGTCTAATTTAATGGACATATCTAATATAGAGTTTTGTAAAATCAAATATTTATAGATAATTTAATAATGATTTAATAACGAATAGTTAAAAAAATTTAACAATAATCATTAAAATATATTATGATATCATCTTAAAAGTTAAATTTAAATTTAATTTAATTTTACAAAACTGATTTAGAAACAGAGAGAACTGTCTCTCATTTAGTTACCATCTAGTATACTGCTAATTTCTCAGTCTGTCTTCCTCTTTAAAGCTCCATCCAAAGTTAAGATTCAGAAAGAAAAATTAGCATTTAAAATGTCAATCATTCTTTGCTTGTTTGTTCAGATGTTGAAGATTGAAACCGAACTCCAAAACAATACTGAAGTTGCTTGTCTGCCTTTCAATCAAGTAAGTCCACGTTAAAAAAATAGATGGGTCTATTACATCACATATATTTTAAAGCAATAACTCTTGGGTCATATAGTTAGTATTTGTGCTCTGATCAATATTACTGTTATATAATTCACGTAGTTGGAAATGTTTCTTAAAACTCTTTTCCTTGCAACCAACCAATGCATAGCTAGCTAGTCCTCCTCAACAATCTTAATCAGCATTTTTGATTTGGATGGTCACGACTTGCCAACAATGATTAACTAACTGTATTTATACCAGTTTTTCAAACAATGCCAAATGCTGAATTAGAGCTTCAATATCTTGTTTGTCAACTATGATCCAGTCCTCTTATTTGAAAAAACAAAGACGGTTAAAATGTATTCATATCTTCTTGAAATGCATACAGAAAAGGTAGGTTTGCTCAAGATACAACTATATTGGTGAAATCCTTAAAGCATTAATGTCTTGTTTGTCAACTATGATTCAGTCTTCTTAGAAAAATAAACGGTTAAAATGTATCAATATGGTTATACAAGAACAACAAATTCTTTTTTTATTGGTCTGGTCCGACCCCAAGGATTGACAAAAGTCTACTCCATCTTCAAGTCTTAAAGATAAGTGGCAACGAATCCAAAATTGACTGCTTATTCAAAATCAAAAAGATTAGGATGACTGTCACTGAGTTGGCTAAGAAAAACAAAAATGTGTAGTGGAACAAATTAAATGTTGTTATATATTAGATGACCTATGTCGTTAATTATTGCTATGGCCATATCTATAAACTTCATGCCACTGCAAATCAAGGAGGCTGGCATACCTTAAATATGCTTTAAGAATCGTTGAGATTTTTTAAAAATTTAAATAGGTTTAATCTTCAACCCCTTAAAATATTAAAAATGTTAGATTACTCAAGTATGTTTCTCAACTATTTAGTACTTTTTAATTTAGTTTTCAGATTTTTTTTTTCTTTTAATTCCTTGAGTATTTGTTTATTAATTCAATTCTTTTATTTAAATATCATTACAAAAAATTAATCATAAAAATATAATTAAAAAGACAAATACAAAACTCAATTGAAAAACAAATTGTTTAGAGATCTATTTAAAAAAAATTAATTATCAAGTTTTTGCAAGATGTTTTTCAATTTAATATTATCACATTTGCAAGTCTATACTATTATTCTTACCTTTCTACATCTGTATTGAGTATTTTTTATATCTCTAGTTTAATATTCCCACTTCTTCAATCTTAGTGTTTTACAATTTCTAAACTTAGTATTTTTTTTTATTTGAAAACTATTTCAAAAATTTTAATTAGGTCTTTGAATTATTATTTTTTTCAGTTGACTCTTGAATTGTATTTGTCTTTAAATTGAATCATTTCATTTAACTGTCATTAAGAAAAAAAATAAATATTAATTCAAGGACTCATTTAATAAAATAGTTTGAGAACATAATTAAAAATTTTGAAATAGTTCTCAAACCTATACAATAATTTAACTTATTAAAACAATCACAAGAAACATTATATGACAATTCTAAGGTATTTTTTTAGGTTAAATATAACTTGAATTCTCCAAATATTGACTTATATTGATTTTAATCCTTGAAATATAATTTCATTACATTTGATTCTTTAAATTTTTAAAATTTTCTTATTAAATTCTTTTTTAAAGTATATTAATTTTTTTATTAAAAGATTTTCACATTATCATCTTGATCATCATTTTTTAATTTGATGTGACATTCATATTACAATTTTTTTTAATCAAAATAGTAAGTAAAAAAATTGAAACAAATGTTTCTCATTTTATTCTAAGATTTGAATTATTTTTATCCTAATATATACAGAGGGGGGAGGTGAGAGTAAAGTTACTCTCCATCTTCAACATCATTAGATTCTAATAAAATAATAATAAATATGAAAAATAATTCTTTTAGAGTTATTATAGGAATCATTGGGTCGTTCTTCATATGTGTATATATGCGTGTTTCATCATTTATTTTATTAAAATTTAATATTTATAATGAATAATTAATTTTAACTATTAAATTTTAAGAGAATAAATAGTAAAAATAGATAATAACTCTCTTAAAATTATTCTTAAAGTAATTTATCTTTCTTATATGTGTTAGAATATTTTTTATCTTCATATTTTTCTCTATTAATAATTTTTATTTTTGTTTTAAATAATAATATTAACTAATGATTTAACATTTGTGTTTAGTAACAATGATTTATTTTTTTTATTCTCATTCAAATATATTCCGTGGTTATGGTTTTCGCTCTCTTAGCGTAGCCTCAACCTTATTCTTCAACTAACACATGATTTTCCATTTTTCACTACGAACTTGTTATTGCTTGTGGAGCAAAACGATCAAACGGCGATCATAGATAGCTCTGGCAGCTAAGAGAAGACTAAAGAGAGGGAGAAAGAAAGAAAGAACCCTTACAACAATAATATAATTATTCAGTTGAATCAAACGTTATTTTCAGATAAATTATTATTTCAGATTTGTAATTATATGATACTCATTCTTATTTGAGAATGAGAGTGCAAGAAATTAAAATTCAAGGTCCTTTTTATGATTGTCTTCCGATTAAGTTAAGTTTGTTCCTTCGCTTGGAGTTGGCTCATGTTCCTAGACTTCCACAAAAGGACAAAGATAACATCGGACGAACTATAGAGGTAGTGTCAGAGGTGATTAAGCATAATCATCTAGAGAAGCTAAGAAGATCAAGTTTTGCAAAAGGGTATATTTCAAAAAAGAAAATAACAAAAATGTGAAATGGGATTTATTTAATAGTTTTAGGGCGTATTTAACAATTACCAATAACTTTCATCTTTATTAGGCCCAAAAGAAAATAATTGGCCAAAGGATAAGAAAAAATCTGACTCAATCAATCTTCAAAACTCAAATGAATTTCACCTGTACGGCACCTCTTGGCCCAGACTTCCATTAACAAATCATTTTTTATAATTCCAATAAAGACAAATATCCAACAAAATAAAAATTAAAAAAAATTGAAAAGAGGAGAACAACGCAGATCACAAGTTGGACTAGAACATACATCTAGTAGGCTCTAGCAAAATAAAACCTATACACTATGACTAAATAAGAAAATGGAGTTGCTATTTAACTCCCTCACATAATTAAAATACTCCCCTATATTTTTCTCTCCTAAAAATACTGAGGGAAATACACTTCCCTTCTTAGCTCTCTGTATGTCTCTCTTGATGTGATGAATATTTCTTCATCCCCGTTGAACACTCTGCTAAGTGGGCAGATCTATTGAGCGCGACCATCACAAGTATTTCATTGTGGAATCAAACTACGTTCTTTTATTCACAAAAAAAAAAAAATGTTCCTTCAACTCCCCTCCAAGAGGTTGAAAAACTGCAAGTACCAAAACATGAACAAACACGACGCTCACAAATGAAAATATAAATGCAATCCAACATATTAAATTTCTCAATCAAATAGAGACATTCTCCCTGGTCCACTCACAAGAACCCTCGCCCCTATTCCTTATACTTCTCATAAAAAAAACAAAATTACAAGTCATTCTTCTAAAGCACATAATCTAAGTATAGCAATGCCTTTTGGCTCCCTTTACAATACTACACCCAAATTATAATCAAAATATGCAAACAATCAATTCTTTACTTGACTAAATAAAAATCTAACAAAACTCCCGTTTTAACTTGCTTCAGCGAGTCTTTGTCAAAGGTTGGATATGTTCTCTCCTCACCTAAGTGAGCCCTTGGTAGTGGACGAATGGAGTTCTGTGCTCATTTAAACAAGCATGTCTAGAGAGCCCACAAGTTAAAAGTCCATTTTGCTATAAGTTAAAGGAATAGATTAGAGATAGTTGGTGACAACTTTGATGTTTAAGGATTTTTTTTAATAATTTCTTCCTAACGGCTTTGAATAATTAAATTCTCTTTCATTTATGTTTAATGTAATTGTATATATTTTCATGTAGTTATGTTTTTATTATTTGATAAAAAATTATTGTTGTTTCTCTTTTATTTTATCATTTACATCTGGTCTAATCAACTAATTGCGTAAATCTAAATATTTAATTCTAATTGAAAAATTCAATTAAATTATGAATTGAAGAAAACAATCAATAAAATTTCATGTTTAGCGATAAAGTAGAAAGAATTAATCATCATTAAAACTCTTGATCTTAACATTAGTCCTTTGACTATATTAATCAAAAAATTGATAATGAAATAAAGAGATTTAGATTCTTTTACTTAAAAAATTAAGATTAAAATCATTATAAGTTGATGATAACATAATCTTAATTGAATAAAAATATTAACAATTACATGATAGAACGATTTTATGAAATTATATCCTAACGGTTCCATCCCATTGTGACAATCTAATTTTATGTGACTAACAAGTGTTTGATAAAAACAATCAATCCAATTTTATTCTTTTAAGCTTTTAAATTCTTACAAATTGTCTTTAATTTTTAATCCTTAAAATCTCATAGTCTGTTAAATTGTCATTAATACCCAAGTATTGCAAAAATCTCTTTGAAGACAATTTTTATTCTCACTTTATTATTTGTACTGCTAATACACTAGCTGTGATCTCAAGAACATGCTTGCATACCAAAGACAAGTCTGGAAGCAAAGGGGAAAGAAAAGCCACGGAGTGATAGAGAAGTAACTTATTCAGTGATGTTACATATGCCAATCATAACATTTCCCGGCCAGTCAAGAAAATTATATTTGATAAATGACAGGAAAATGAAAATGAAGTTTATGAAGTATGACGACGAGCTAAAGATAAGAGACATTCAAAGCAAATGGAGTGACTTTGGATCAGTACATTTATGATATATTGGTGAAATGTTTCAAGAAAGATGATTGGAAAGTTTATAAAACATGTATATGATCAGGGACATATTTAACAAGTTCTATAATTCAGTTTAAGATATAGATCAAGTAAATTTTTTAATTTATGCATCAGAGTGAACAGTTGAAACTATAGGCCTTAGAAAAGGAAACGAGAGGAGAGGCTCCGAGTAATATGAAATTGGATTCATTTTATGTGAAGTAAAACATAAATAATTAACACTTATACTAATAATTATATCAAGTACTTCAATAGTATTACTAGCACAATACGAGCTCACTAACAAAAAAAGATTCTCAACCCTAATCATGTAAGGAAATAAATTGGAAAACAAAAGGAAATTGAGAAACAGCTCCTAATATAGATGACTAATTGATCCTATAATATTTACATGATATTCAGACTTCTTGTGGATATTCCAACATGAACAAGAGTCTAGTTTACACAATCATGCCTTGAAAGCATAAAGATTGACAAGCACAAGTTTTTAGGGGAACGAAATTCATACAGCAGAGCTGGTAAATGGTAATAGAATAGACCTTTCTCTTTTGTCAACTTGATAATCCGGCACGATTCCTGTTGTATCTTGGTGGGTTAGCCTTGGCAACATCTACCACTATCATCCAGCCATTGATAATCTGCACAGAATAAAATCCTCAATGACTGCCAATCCTCTTTCTTTTCGGAATTATTAAACCCACGTTCTTTTTCTTTCTCCATGACAGTCATGAAGCAGAACAGATTAAAAGCAAAACTATATTGTTGTAGCTAGTAAGAAAGCTGAGTGTACCTTGCCATTCATCTCTTTGAGTGCTGCACTTGCAGCCTCCTCTGTGGTGTATTCAACAAATGCATAACCCTTGGACCTTTTTGAAATTTTGTCCATAATAACTTTAACTGTCAAGCACAACCATTTATTAGTAAAATCTGGGACGATCTGTTTCTGTTTTTAGACACTAAATATTGATGAGAAAAGAAAATTAATATATGAAGATGAAGCTACCTTCAACTAACTTGCCAAAGCCTTCAAATGCTGCGCGTAATGTTTTCTCAGATGTATAAAATGATAGCCCTGTTAAAGGGACAAATAATTGCCTAGTATCATCTCTTGCAAGAACCAAAAATGCTCTCCCCAAGCAATAATTAAAGCTCCCACAAAGTAAAGAATATGTTGCCATAATAAACTAAACATGAAAAATAGAAACAAATACCATCTGACAACTGATAATTTTCTAATAAAATGATTTCATTTTTTCATGAAAATGTTTTTTAAGAAATTGATTTTCTTTGACTACTTTTTCTTGTACCATGCTTAGTATTTCATAAAGGAACGTACATGCCAAATTACTTGTTTTTGACAAAGTAATTAACATATAATTCTTAGTTGAACAACCATCACATGAACAGTTAGATGAACAGAGAATAACTTATAATAAATGTTGTGAGCATACCTGTCACAAAAAGTTTCTTTGTTTTCAAGGGAGCCTCCTGACTTGTTTCAGAAGAGTTTGACACATTCCAACTATTTTCTAAGTTACTACCTGAAGATATATAATTAGTAGAAAATCAGAGAGAAAGAGAGAGAGAATTACCATTTGATCAACACCAAAGAGTAGGAAACCATGAACAGGCATAATTGAACGTCAGTAGAAACCAGATCCTCATTGAAAGAAATTAGATAAGTTTATCAATGACAACTAGAATCTGAGTCTTACACCAATTTTTAACCTAGTTTTACCTAAACATGGATGAAACCACATGATATGATACAAGGACCATAATCACACATAACTCTGAGGACCTCTACTAAGGCAAAATTATAATATTAACAAGAAGTTCCCAAGGAAAAAATGATGGGGGAATCTACGAAATGGCAAACCTGCATAATCCTTATTTTCAGACGTAAAATTGTTATGTGGCTGAACCGATAAGACACCTGGCACACCTGCACCACAAAAAAGCAATTGATTTGATGGGGTAATTTAAACTTTGATGATAGTTGGGTTAAGGTTTTATAAGTCTCACCAGCTAGCTCTTGTGCACAATCCTCATCGAGTTCACAGCAAAACCCGAAGTTGGTTTTCCAGGAGACATGATATATACACATTTGTGCATCCTTCTCGCTGCAGACATTATTCGTCATTTACTTTTATTTAAAGGATAAATCTGATAAAGAAAGCAAACAAATTAGGAATCACCATCCTTACTTTCCCATGACCTTGGTCAAAATTTGAGCATAATAATCAACAATCTGAGCCTTGGTAACAACCTCAACCCCAGGTTTATCCATTCTAACAAGCCAATGCTTTGAATTTCCAGCAGGGAACAACATATTGGTTCTAGTTTGTAATCCTGACAAGCTACCTGCCTGGCCACATGTTAAACTATAATCCTTTTTCAAAGAGTTGAAATCTGGGTCAGGCCTAACCAACAAGACCCCAGGCAAACCTAGTAACATATATGCATCAGAATCAAATTCATTTTAAAATAACATGAAATGCAATATCATTTCCACAGACTAAAAACTCCAAACATCTATTTTTGCAGCAAGTATACATTACAAGGGACAAAAGCACATCTGAAATGGTGAACAAATTATACTTGCTCCTGAGACTATCACATCATCAAGGAATTGGGTTAATTAAGAAGAACAACAACTTACTGGCCAGCTGGGAGGAAATTTCTTCATCAACGCCGCAACAAAAACCATAGTGAGTGTCCCAGGAAGCATCATATATACACATCTGAGCATCTTTCTCACTGTTGAAACCAAATTCAAAGCAATTTTCAGCTAAACAAGAGGGTACGAAAAAGGAGAAAAGCCATTAAACAAGTACCTGCCAAGAACTGCTTGTAGAGTGTTGACGTAATAATCAATGACTTGTGGCTTGGAATTGACCCCTCGAGGAGGCGTGTCCATGAGCACCATCCAATGGCGGTTCTGTGTGGAGGAAGGATTGAAGGAAGGGTATGTTGTTGCTGCTACCCCAGTAATGAAACAATAACAAGAAGAAGATCTTAGATTGGAATGATTTGTTTTGTTGGGTAATCTTATGTTTATTGGAAGTTCATGAATTGGGGTTGCCTTTGGTTTCGGAAAGGATAATGTTTGACACTTGTTCAGTGTGGCAGACACAGACAGAAGTTCCATGTTTCTGTCACAATCCTATATTCCTATGGATTGATTTGGTTCATGTGAAATTGAAACAAAACTTAGTGTTTCTGATTCTTCTCAGTGACAATGGCAGCACAAGCTTAGAACAGTTGCTTATCTTCCAAAGCTGCTGTTACTTACTGAACTTGTAAATGGGCTTCACGTCAGAATCCATGGAATAGGAGAAATTAAATAAAAATTAAAAAAAAAATCAAGGAATAATTAACTATTCTGACACAATTTAATTAGTTTTTTTTAAAGAAATATTTTTCATATTTGCACTTAATATACTAGTAACTATTATATGTTTCACGAGTACTTTAAATTAAATAAAATTTTAAAAAATAGAAATTAAATATATTTTATGAGACATTTGAAATTATAAAAATGTATAGTTAAATATAATTAATTCAGTTCTTTTTGGATTCAAAGTTGGTGATTATTTTTAACTATAATATATATACTTAAATATATAACTAGGGTAATTTTTAATTAATTCACAGTGTACGAAATTAAACTATTATTTTTAATTAATATTGTAAAACTTTAATTAATATTAATAATATATAAAAATTAAATTTTAAATTTAAAAGATAAAAAATTTAAATTTAAAAATAAATTATTAATATGAAATTATATTAATCAATATACATCATCTTTGTTGACGTGGTATATCAAAATTTTAAAATTAAAAATTAAATTAAAATTCGAATTGACTAAAATTATAATAATCTTAAATTTTGATTTATCTATAATATATATCTTTGACTTTTCTTGGTTAACTATATTACTAATACAATATATTAATCAAATTTATTAAAGATTAATATATGTTGAAAAAATTTATTAATCATTTTTAATGAAGTCTTTTTTCTTGATTATAGTTTAGTTGAGTTTTTTTAATTTTTTTAATTTTTAAAAATAGATCGGAA
>JAMLFT010004979.1:0-18427 GCA_026544285.1 Pachyrhizus erosus | reverse complement strand
TAAAAAATTTACTTTAAATCAATTAAATTTTTTAAGATAGAATTAAATTATAAAAGTTAAATAATTTAAAAATTATATAAATATTTTTTAATTATTTGAGTTTGATTTTAAAAATAAAATTATAAAGGTCTAATTAGACAACATTTACTTAGTACAGATGCTATTGAATGAGAAACTTACATAACATTGATTTAGTATAAGTATTCTCTAAGGTTCCTAATAAATAATACTTGTAATAAATAAGTGATGTTTAAGGTGCCTATTAGACAACATTTATTCTAAGCATGTGATATCTAAGGCCTCATTAAATAACATTTGTACTATGTATGTGTTGTTTAAAATTTTTATTACACAACACTTATACTAAACAAGTGTTGTCTAAGTCTCCTATTAGACAACACGTATACTAAGCAAATATTGTCTAATTGGACCTTTAAACAACACAAAACAAGTGTTATCAAAGTTCATCCCCTTTTAATAGTTGCAAGCTAGACAACACACACAAGTGCTATTGAAAATCTAATTTATGTGCTATTAAATGTCTTTTTTGTAGTAGTGACTATCAATTTGAGTACGGTGGAATAATGAAAGGATGTCAAGAATAACATCCATGAATGTTGGTTTTTGTGCAATTGTTAGCATCCTAGTTAAGTTGTTAAGAATATTCAACCTTATGTTTGACATTACAAAAAAAGATGTACCCTCTAAGGGATACTAGAGATTATAGGGATGATAATAAATACACTTTTGATAAATCCCTAGTTTTCTTTATAGGCACTACCACTTTGTTGTTGTAATTGACAATAATGGTTATAAAGTTATGGGGATTGCAACCATCAACAACAACTCAATGTGGACATAGATATGGAATCAATGAGATTTTTTATAGTGTTTATTTAATAATTTACTATTGGCTATTTTTTAAAAGATTATTTGAAAAAGGGAAGTATATGATTCCCTTGTCCACAATATGTAAATCATTTATTATAACATGTCTCTTTGTGCACCTATATAGAAGAATTGTTGTTGGTTGATGTATAAAGTAAAAGTTCATTATTATTAATTAATATAAGGAATGCTTTGTTGATATCAAAATGGAATAACAAAAATTGTTCCCTTTTATTTTTGGATGTATTTTTTTGTGTATGTGAAAAAAATGAGAGATAAAGATATTTGTATACCATATTATGTATGTGTATGATTTAATTTTGACTTAAATATGTTTTTGATTCATGATAAATTTGTAAATTTTATTTTTAGTCCCCAATAAATTTTTCTAAGTTTTTTGTCCTTAATAAAAAAAAATTGTTTTTTTGTCCCTAAAATACTATCTAAATCACTTTATTTGACTATTCAAAATGTTAAATAAAGTGTTTTAAGGACCAAAAATATAATAAAAAATTATTAATAATTAAAAAGTTAGAAAAAATTTATTAAGGACCAAACAAAAAATTCGTAAATTTATCAATGACCAAAAATATATTTAAGTCTTTAATTTTTTATGTTTACATAATGTAATTAATAGTATAAAGATTATTCCCCCTTTTTAGTCAAAATATTGATTCAATATTTCATAATTTTTAAATATTTTTCTTAATAATATCAATTTTTAATAAAGTAAGAGAAAATACATGTTTTAAGAAAATACATACTTAGGACTGGTATTACTTGCATGGCTATAGTGTTGACATTGTCCACTAAAGAACTTTAAACTCTTTGACTTCAAGCCCATAATTGCATGGTACAATCTTTATAAAACTCTTCAATAGTGTTATGCTGCGTGCAAAACGTGTTTAAGAATAAGCATATCCTACACAGTAATAATAATAGACCCAAAGTCTAGATATCATATCTTAGAGACCAATTGTGATTCCCAAATAATTGAATTAATATAGACCAAGGTATCATAATTTGAATATGGTTGACTTGTAACAAGCATAAATTATAAAGAGAGAATAAGTGAATGAAAAATTTAAAGGTTTAATAGATCAAAAGACCTAAGGTTATAATTTTAGACATATCTTTACATTCTTTCTAATTTTTATTTTGATTAAATTTTAATTATTCTCTCAATTACTAATCTCGCTTCTCTAAATTGACTAACAGAATTTGCTCATGTTCTAGAAGTCTTCTTCTATATTTTATTTCATAGTTGATCATTTAAGGTCTAATTTAAGAGAAAGAATAAGAGGTAAATTAAGAGAGTTAATTTGGTTAGAAGTTTTTGTTACTAGATTGATCATGCAAGTTTCAAGAACTCAATTAATGTATAGGTCAATCAATTAACGTCAGTTGGTCATATTTAGTTAATAAACATAAATAACAACATAATAAGTTAATTGAGTTAATAACCAATAATTTTATTAAATTAAGAGAATTAAGACTCACAAATATGTCTACGTCATAATCCTAACTTAAGAGATTTAACTAGTCATAAGTTATGGAAAGCGCAAAATCACATAAGAGAGCGTAAAAGATATAAGAAAAATAAAAATCTTTACAAAATTTGACCGCCATTATATTCTTCACACTTGTTCCTAACAAATTACTCTTTTAAAGGTTCTCAATCACTTAAGAAATTGAAAAATAAAGCAAAAATATAAAAGATGGATTTGTTTTCATCTTATTTATAAGTCTTTTTAGACTTTAGTTGTACTGAAGTATGCATGATCATGCCTCAAAACACGCATGGTCGTGCTTTAATATGCACCCTTATGCTTTCAAGGTATGAACAATTGTGCTTCAGTATGCACCCTTGTGCTTCTAAGGTATGCATAACCATGTTTCAGCATGCACACTCATGTTTCAGTATGCACTTGTGTGCTTCCAAGGTATGCATAGACATACTTTAGTATGCACGTCCATGATTAATGACATGCACACCCCTGTATCAAGAAGTAGGAGTGTGCTTCTTTTTTTATGCAAAAGGTTCTTGTCGAAGCACAATCACGCATAAAATTAACCACAATCATGCATTATGCTTTGAAGCTTATATTTTTTCTTTTTGACATATTTATAAATCTTTTCAAGTTTCGTCCTACATGCACCAAAATAACACTTTTTTTAGTAGAATTTAACAATTAAAATGCAACAATTAAGCAAATGGTGTGATAAATTTGATCAATAATTATGTCCAAATAAGGATTTATCAAATTATTGTAAGACATAAAGAAACATGACAGGTAGGTTGAATTGTTTTTCAAAACTTTTTCACAAATTATTTTCAAAAGATGTAAGTTTTGTTTAATAAAGACAATATGCTAAAACCATTTTCAACAAAATTTGTATGCAAGAGAATTTTGAAATAAAAAAATCAAAAATAAGATAACAAAAAATTTTGAAACACAAGGTTAGACAACAAAAAGAAATAGAAAGAATAGAGAAAAAAAAGAAAATTTTATAAGGATTCGTCTCAACCATTGAGACCAAAGGCGAATGCACCTTAGTGTGAATGAATGACGGTTATTACTCCCACAAAGTATTTTTTTTATATGCTTAAAATATACTAAATATATTTTTGTCCCACAAAAAAATAGGTATTGTTCTCATAAAAGATTTGTTTTTTAAATGTAGAAAGTTGTAAAAGATAAAAGATAGAATTAATTAAATTTATTATGAGGTTATATATTTTGTAAAAATTTAAAATATTTTTTCTATGGAAATATCATAGATTATTCTCTTACTACCACTAAAAAAAAATTTGGATTCACCACTGATTGAAACTACATCCATTTCTTGACAAACCATTAAGTTTCACTATATTCTTACAAGATACAAATACTCTTTTCCAAGTCACTTATGGTTTCTCTACCCAAGTAGTTTCACAAGGTTAGATAACAAAATGAAATAAAAAGAACAAAAAAAACACAATATTTTATTATGATTTGTTTCGATCACTAAAACTGTTTATTTCTTGGTAAACCACTAATGTTCCACTGTCTTGAAAGATACAAATATATTTTTCCAAGTCACTTATGACTTCTTTACCTAAGTAGTTTCACACTTATCTTTTCAAGCAAACACATTAAGTATTCTTTAACACAAAATCTCTTTAGGATTCAATCAATTACAAAGAATTATTTAAGGATAAATTCACAATCTTAATTGTCTTAACAAATGGATATACAAGTTATAGCCTAGGATTTCACTAAGGCACTAAAATTGTGAGTGTTTTGAAAGCACGAATACAACTATTGTTCGTTCAATTCATACATATGTATAGGTAGTCATGAAAAACTAGTTATATATTATGTCTTCTTCAAGTTTCAATCTTGCTTTGTGTAAGTTTTTTGAGAGAGAAAATGGTTGTCATATACATTAAATATAATATTAAATTTTTTTTTACCAACTAATCATCCTGATAAAAATAAAGCATATAATTTATATTTATTTTCTTGTACAAGATTTCTTATTACACTAAACATATTTTCTTTTATGTAACCACGTAAATTGACATTCTCTTTCTACTAATTTGACACCTCTTTTAAGATATTAGATAAATATTTTTTGGTTGATCTCTTGCTTGAAACTCTTAAGACATACTTTAAGAATGATAAGTAAATTGTCTAATATCTTGATAATGTATTGTCTCTTATTTGAAATTTATTAAAAAATATATATCAACTTACTTTGTAATTAAGACTAGTCTAGAAATTAAGAGAGGATTGAAAGGAGAAAAAAAATGAATCCGGGAGAAAGCAAAAGCTTTTGTTTTTGTTTTTAAGAACATTAAAATCTATAAAAACTTAAAAAAAATTATGAATACGTAACATTATTTTTTAGTTTAAAAAAATGTTACAATAACATGTTGACTCAATCAATACTAACAGTTTTCATTAAATATAAATAATCAAATGTTGCTAAAGAGATTGAATGCAGCAGTGGCATACCCATGATTCATTGCACTTCAAGTTTTCTAAACGAATCTTAATGACAAACTGAAACAAGTCAAATTAAATACGTGTTCTCATTGGTAGTTATTACTGTGTATAGAAGGGAAGTGAATTTTGCAACTAGTCTTTCTTTTTACATGTTTTGCGACTATTGTTTGCAAAATAACTTAGAAGTATATTCTGCTTTTGTCACAATTATTTAGTGCACTTTTTCCTTAATAGAGAATAAAACATTCTCAACATTAAACCCTACTCCGAAAATAGAGGCAGACGAAATTGATATCCACCTCTTGATAAAACACATTTAGCAGCAATTATGTGACCCATGAGGTTCGAATGCTTTGGAAAACTCACACGGGACCACAATGCAGAGATAAGCCCCGATTAAGAGATTACCTTTCCCATGAAATTAGATCTTTAGGCTCTAGCGGGTGTGTGTCTATTTCTATATAACACCTGGACCATAAATCTTGTGTTGCAGAATAGTGGGCTAATAATTTAATTTACGTAATGCAATGGATGACTACTTTTTTGTATGACATATATCTCTTCTTTCTTCTCTTTCATACGTACGGGATGCTAAAACCTCTAGATGGCCAATGACAAGTTACTGGAAAATGGATGGAAATTAATAAATTAACAATAAAACCTCTAATAATTGAGCTGGCTGCTGACATAGTAACAACAAAGAAGCATCTAGGGCAGACCAGTAAATGCTAAATGTTAACTGTCAATTCTCGTCTCTTACTTAATAGTCAATTAAAAATAATTTTATGGCCACCCATTTATTTGTTTAAATACACCTTGGTTGATTGTCTTCATATTCATAGGGAGTTTTCTTATCACCTTAGCTCAAATCAATGGCCAACCAAAACTATCTCCCCCTCTATGAAAAAAACTGGTACAAGCACAATTACAAAAGGGTAACGGATACCTTCCTTTTAGTCCTTCTGTTATTGCTGCTTGGTTACCGCGCTATATCTGTCAACAACTACTCTTTCCCTTGGTTTGTTGCCTTTTTGTGCGAATCATGGTTCACCATCTCTTGGTTTTTCACCCTCGCCACTCAGTGGAACCCAGCAGTAATCAAAACCTACCCAGAGCGTCTCTTGCAAAGGTATCTAGCTAATTATTTACTCCGTTTTGTCACAATAGCTAGTTGCTTGAATTTAATGCCTTGCTAAGTTAATTCTCATCAACTGTTGCTATTATTATCTCTGAAAACTATTAGTATACTAACAATCTGCTTTAAGGCTTATCCTCGTTAATATAGAGAATGGACTTTATCTAAAAGAAAATAAAATTATTACTATATCCCTTCTGTTCTCAAATAAAAAAAAAATCACTCTATTTAAAAAAATTAATTAACAACATTTAATTTTACTAATTTTTTAAAAAAAATCATTCCTGTATCAAACTGTCTTTTATTAAAATTTGATATCAAAAATAAAAAATTATTATAAAAAAACTTTATTAAATAAGAGATATTTTAAATATGATTTTATTAAATATCACAACAAAATGAATTAAAATTTATTTATATTTTAGATCATATGAATTTTTTTCTCTTGTATACTTGAAACCTGAAGGAATACGATGTATATAATCATCTGTACAATATTCTGTTAATATCAAATATTTACATTAATAGGTCACAGTCTAAACTAACAGGAGCCAAGCTAAAATTTATGGAACTGTGTTGCTTTTAGTGTATACTGCATTCATTGTTGCTGATTATACATGCATGCATGGCTAGCTTTTGTTGTTCATTAGTGAGTTTTCTGAGCAGTGTGCAAGAGCTTCCACCAGTTGACTTGTTTGTGACAACAGCAGACCCTGAGCTTGAACCACCCATTATCACAGTGAATACTGTGTTGTCTTTGTTGGCACTTGATTACCCAGCTCACAAGCTAGCTTGTTATGTTTCTGATGACGGTTGTTCCCCTCTTACCTTCTACGCTCTTAAGGAAGCCTTTCAATTTGCCAAGTTTTGGGTACCTTTCTGTAAGAAGTACGAGGTGCAAGTGAGAGCTCCATTCAGATACTTCTCTGATAAACCTGAGGTCTCCATGGCTAACAACACTACAGAATTCAAACAAGAATGGTTACAAATGAAGGTAAGTTCCACAATAGTATATCATAATGCAAAGTTTTAGATAAGTATTGAATTTTAGGATCAATGATAAAGACAAAGAAGGAGTCTATTAAAGTTTTCTTGTTAATTAATAATTCTTCAAATCCATTTTCTACAACATGGAATTCCAATATAGGTGTGGATAATTATCTGCATAAAAATATAGCATGCTTTCTTGTTGCAAGGTGAATCAGTTTAGCCTGCTGGTATGGTAATTTTGCTATAACATGGATGTCCCTTTTGTTTCCTGACTCCCGAGGAAAGTTTTCATTGTGATGAGTGGGCATTTGTTTATGTTTCTTGGTCTTTCGGTCATTGCCTGTCCTATTGAGGACCTGGTACTCACTACTCCCTTTTAATACATTACTTTTGTGTTTCACCACCCCACACCAAAAAAAAAAACACTTTTGTTGTTAATTTACTGATAAATGGTCACCAAATTATTAAGTACTTGTGATACTCCACATACATAGGTCATTCGAGGTACCAATTAATAAGGAGAGTAAATTATACTGTATACTTTTAGTAGTATCCTTACAGAATCGAGTCAAATGATATCATGTTATTTATAAATTAAGCCAACCAATCTTACCAAGTGGAGTAAAGTTTTTTGTTGTTATTTGATTTGATCTGGTCATCCACTTGATATTATTTTTTATTTTAGTTTTTATAAAAATTATTATGTTTTAGTTTTTACACCAAAAATATTTACAAGTTGGTTTTTTATTTTGTAGAAATTGTAATATTAAATTTTGTCGAATTAGTTATATATTTGACTCTTATACTTGACATTATTTTTTACACGGAAAAAAATTACAATATACATTACATTTTAATCCTTATATGGATAAGTGAATAACTTTAACATTATTAAAATTTTGATAAATAATAAAGATGAGTTTATAAATATTTTTATAAGAAAACTAATATAATAATTTTAAGGTAAAGATTAAAACTAAAATCAATAAATGATAACTAAATTATTTATTTAACTTGAGATTAAACATGCACGGTGTCTCTGACTACAAACATCAAAATGGTTTTGTCTCGTTTTGTGTTGACAGGATATGTATGATGATCTTAGCCACAAAATAGAATTGGATACATCCAGAAAATCAAATCCATGTCATGGAGAGTTTGCGGCTTTCTCAAACACTGAGAGGACAAATCATGCATCCATAATCCAGGTCTATAACTCCAAATCCAATAGTCAAATATTTACGTCATATGTATTGTAATATCAACGATATCAGACAAGCGTTATTATTTCTATATTCATTTACATTGCTCTAACTATTTTTTTTATAATATAATAAAAAAAATTGTAAAAATAAATACGAGAAGAAATTAAATTATTTCAAAAATAAAAATAAAAATTCTCATCATTCTTAAAATACTAAAATTAAATAATAAAAAATAAAAAATAAATCTTTTAAAGTTATTTTAAAAATAACTTAATTCTTCTCAATATATATATATATATATATATATTTGTTATTACACATCTAAAATTAAAAATATAAAATCTCCGTCCTTAATAAATAAATTAAATCTTCAATTACTGGATAGTATTAGAAGTTATGCATTGTGTGTATTTTATTAAGGAGAAATAATATTTAAATATTTTTATTTTAAATATGTTACTAATATCTCTTATATTTTTTTTATCATATCATAAATTGTATCATGATTAGATTTTTTTTCTTTTTTTTCTCGAAAAGTAAGAGCTCGGGTGTCCTGTACATACAGAGTTTGTTGATATGTTAAGTTTTGTTAGTAGCATATATCATCAGTGTTATTACGATAAATATATTTTATAGTAAAATAAATATGATTCCATTTTATCTTAATCTATTAAAAAATTATATTAACTTTCATAAATTTTATACTTTTAAAACAATCATTATTGGCCAAAATACTTAGCTTTCGTTAGCTTGATGCATTATTTGTTATGCTCTATTCGAGTTTGCTATGCTTTATTAGTTAGGTGTTGAATCTTAGTTCTGTTAAAAAAAACTCTTGAAATTATATTGTATCTTGAACACATATTCTGCTGCTTGCTAGCCTTTTCCCTGTACTTAAGATCTAGCATCCTCATTCCCATTAATAAAACCTTGCAGCTTATAATAAAAATGAAAACAAAACACTGCTTACATATTATGAACTTGTAAGGTTTCTTATTAAGAAAAATGAATTTGTAAGGTTTCTTATAAAAAAAAATGAATTTGTAAGGTTATATGGGAGAACAAGGAACACCTTGCAGATGGGTTACCGCATTTGATCTACATATCCAGAGAGAAGAGGCCAAAACAGCCTCATCATTTCAAAGCCGGTGCCATGAATGTATTGGTGAGAAACTGTCTTTTTTACTTTCTTGACATTTCTCAAATGTGAATCTGACTACATGAAATTAGACTTTGGTTATTTTAGTTATAAGTTTGTGAAGTCATAGGTTAGGAGCTACTTAGCTTATTCTTGTATTCACTTGCATATTCATCTTGTGAATTCTTTCATTTCTCTCATCCTTGCCATGTTAATTTTCCAACACAAACTCTAATAATCTTTTTTGCTTCTTTAATTTAACTTACAATTATATTTCAGACAAGAGTCTCCGGGTTGATAACCAACGCTCCCTTTATGTTGAACGTGGATTGTGACATGATTGTAAATAATCCAAAAGTTGTTCATCATGCGTTGTGCATTTTGCTTGACCCCAAAGGAGAAAAAGAAGTTGCATTTGCTCAGTTTCCCCAACAATTCTATGCTGCATTGAAGGACGATCCCTTTGGAAACCAGATGGCAATTTTGGCTAAGGTGTTGTAATTAAATACCAATCTTTATAGAAGAAAACTCTTCTCACTCAAGGAAACAGTCCACAAACATATATATAAAATAAACTTGTTTACTAGCTTATTAGTTTTATAAATCAATTTATTAATTCTCAAAAGAAAAATCCCTTTCTATATATTGCAGTACGTGGCTGCTGGATTAGCTGGACTCCAAGGACCTTTCTACGGGGGGACAAACTGCTTCCATAGAAGAAAGGTTATCTATGGTCTTTCAGCAGATGACATGGAAAAGGGTACTTGTTATAGACAGATATATATTTATGCTTTCATTTAATTTTATTTTTGCAGATATGAAATCAATTTAGTGGTACTTCTATTATATTGTTAGTTGCTTTAATCCTATAAAACTAAAAATTCAAGTAATAAATCTTTAGTCTTTTAAATAATTGTAACATTACTTTAATCTCTCAATTATAAAAAAAATATGACATAATTAATTTAGTCCTTTAAAGCTGCTTAGTATTTCAATAATAAAATAAAATATTTAGTCATTCGATTGGGGAAAATCAAACTTCATTTAGTCTTCCAATCATAAAAGTTGTGTTAATTTAGGCTCCAATTCGTGGTACATACAGATAAGAAAAATTTTAATGTCATTCTTCTAACGAGATACTTCAAGGCATGTTTAATTAGATTAATTGTTTTCCAAAACAAAAATAAGAATAAAAATAAAATTATGCTGAGAAGCGTTCTAGTACAAGTTGATTTGAATATTAAATAATCTCATATAAGCATATTAAATTAATATCAAAATTGTTTTGAAAGATCAAATATGAAAACAACCGTGTTTTTTTGGAAGAAGATCCTAACCAGTTTTCTCAAAACTGGATAAGATCTTAACAGTTAATCAATTTTAATATTTTTATATAGAAAAAAATAATATGAATAGATGATGAGATATAGACACTCCAGTTTTGTATAAATGGACAGGATCTGTGCTCAGTTTTTACCGTGAGAACCATTATTCAGCATATCCGGATCTGTATTAGAGCATAGTTTACTCTACTAATTTAACTTCTATTGTATATTTTACACCTTCTAGCCAATTTTTCAGGAAACAACATCTCAGAGGAGGAATTAAAACAAAATTTTGGAGCTTCAAAGGAGATTATAAAATCAGCTGCTTGTGCTTTGGAAGGGAGGACATATTTGCTTAATGATATTAATATTTCGAATGTTGTTGACGTAGCAGGCCAAGTTGCTGGTTATGGATATGAATATGGCACTGGATGGGGCAAACAGGTCTTTAAAACAAACATTTTAGATTGTTTTTAGAAATATAATTACTCTTTTAAAATTAATCCAACTAAGCACGCACAAGTCTTTGACTATTTAAATTTAAAATTTGTCTAAAAAGAATTAAGCAAGGATTTGTTAAGCATGTTATCAAGATTTAATTCCTGATCATATGAGTAGAGAAGACTTTATTAGGAAAGATCAAACTAGGCCACTTCAATAATATCTACATCTCAAAGAAATTATCATTTCACTATCAGTTGATAGATATTCTTGATTAAAAAAAGATGTTAAAGATAATTTTAATTTAAAATTATTTTTTACTTTCTTTACATAACCATATATTAAAAATAACATTTTTCTTTTATACATATGTGTATATAAAAGACATCTAGTGAGAAAGTAAAAGATAAAAAAATAATTAATTTTTTAACTGAATATATATATATATACACACACATGGTTAAGATTGTTTTAGTGATAATATTAATCATTCATTTTAATTATACAATTGATATTTGCTCCTTTTTGCGCTTTCATCTCTCATCTAATATGTTAAGATTGTCTTATTTATAGGTATAATTGATATTTGCTCATCTCACGCTCTTGTCTCTCATCGTCCTATATGTTATATATATACACACACAAAGAGAAAAAGAGAAAAGATATTGTATTTATATTACTTTTTTGTCAAATTGTATTGAAATTGAAGTTGACATAGGTTTCATGAAAATTTTAGGTGGGCTGGATATATGGATCAGTGACAGAGGACATACTGACTGGGCTAACAATACATGAAAAAGGTTGGAGATCAGAATATTGTTCATCAAGCCCAATTGCTTTCACAGGTTTTGCTCCGGTAGGTGGCCCCACTTCAATGACCCAACAAAAGAGATGGGCCACAGGATTGCTTGAGATCTTCATTAGTAACCACTGTCCTATTATTGGCACATTTTTTCGTAAGCTTACTTTAAGACAGTGCTTAGCATATATGTTGATTATCAATTGGGGCGTGCAACCAATCTTTGAAGTATGTTATGCCTGTCTCCTTGCATATTGCATCATCGCTAACTCCAATTTTTTGCCCCAGGTAAGCATCAAAAATATGTATATTCAAAACAAAACAAATTAAATAACAACAAGAACATGGCTTCTTTTATCATATATGGTATTTAGATGTAGTTTTTGTCATGTAGGTATCAGGAGGCACCAATCTAGACAGTGTCTCCCACTTTTATTTTGTTTTGTTCAGGTGGTATCATATTGTTCACCACCTCCTAACTCATTATTGTTTTTGTGATGTAATTCATGTTGGAAGCATTGAAACATGAAAAAGCATATGACACTAAATAAAAGAAGAGAACAAACAGGGAAAAAATAAAGAAAGTAGGCATTGAAAACATACCTAACAAACACTAAAAACACCAAACTGAATGTGCCAAACAAAATGGCGCCTCCCATTTAAATGGCGCCTTCTAATTGCGTTTTTAGTGCATATTAATTGTATTTTAAGTGTTTATTTCCTTTTTTTCAATGTCAATTATTTTTTTGTACTTTAATATTTCTTATATGAATCACCTTATGGAAATAGAACTAGATTAAGAGGGAATGGACAAGATGATGTCACTTAAATGGAACAAAATAAGACTAGAAGACGTCATCTAAGTTAACATCTCTTTTTGCCTATGACAAAAACTACTCCATCTAAATACTTAGTTTTTTTTTTATATATTTCTTTGATAATTATTTTTTTTTAAAATACCATATAAAAAAGTCAAAAGAACATATAAACAAAACAAATACCACTAGTATCATTTTTGCAAGAAACTACATAATTTTTCTTAAAATTAATGTTTGTTCCAATACTTTATTTTTGTTTAAAAAACAACACAAACATCTCTTAATGAATTACATAAAATTTCTATATTAGAAGAATATTAGTAATATAAATTTTATTTATAGGTAAAATGTACATGTAACCTTTAAATAGAGAATAAAACTCATTTCATTAATAAGTCCTGCACAAATTTCACTTAGTAATAGTTTGTATATTAGAGATTTCTTCTTCTATTATTTCTTTCTACATTTTATACATGGATATCATACACAAAAAATTCTTTTAAGATAACAAAGATAGTGAAAAATGGTTAATGTAATAAATACTAACTTAAGTAGACATAAATATATAATTTTTCTTTTTTTTTTGTTAACATTTTTTTTTAATGAATATGCAAGTACGTAGAGCTATAAATTTATTTGCACATAATGATACAACCTTATATTTTGTTTAGATCTAATTTCGTATATCAACGTTAGTTTATGTTTGTATTTATATTATACATGCACACACATAAAATGAAGGTTAACTTTGTATTTTGTTCAATCCAGGACCTAGGCATATGTATTCCAGTTGCTTTTGTCCTAATTTACAAGGTATATACTGTATCAGAATATTTGATAGAAGGGCTATCAATTCGAGCGTGGTGGAATAATCAAAGGATGTCAAGAATAACACCTATGAATGCTGGCTTTTGTGCATTTCTTAGTGTCCTACTTAAATTATTAAAAATATCTAAAACTGTGTTTCACATAACAAAGAAAGATTTACCCCAAACTGTAGATGTTGGAGATGATAAGGATGCTGGAAGATACACTTTTGATGAGTCCCTAGTTTTCCTACCAGGCACTACCATTTTGTTGTTGCAATTGACAGCAATGGTTATCAACTTATTAAGGCTGCAACCACCAGTACCAACTAAGAGTAAAAATGGGTGTGGACTAGGTGAGATTTTTTGTAGTGTTTACTTGATAATTTGTTATTGGCCATTTTTAAGAGGATTATTTGAGACAGGAAAGTATAGAATTCCCTTTTCCACAATATACAAATCAGCTATCTTAACATGTCTCTTTGTACACCTATGTCAAAAGACTGTTACTGGTTAATGATGTTTAGAAATTAGGAAAAGTCATAATATAAGAAAATAGTTTGTTAATCCAAAAGGCACAACAAAATGTTATCACTCTTGGAATTTAAGATGTACTTTTAGACATGCTTATGCCCAAAAAATTAAAAAATAAATATAATTATATATATCGTATTGCATACGATTTGTTTTTTATGCTTAGATAGTGTATACAAGGATAGATATATGAATAGATACGTTACTGGACAGACCAAACTTTGCATGGCATCTACCAGTTCATTAGCTTCATTATATGTATGACTCCACTACAAGACCACGCCTTTCTCTTCGAAAGTTGTTATATTCTGGACTAAGGAAAAACACGAATTAGTAGATTGTTACATCCCTACCTAAGAAGTGTAATTGCATAGAAAGAATCTGATTCCACAATGACGTTATAAAAGTTGCATTGCCTAGCAATACGAGCTCTACGAAGAATACCCCAAGGCTCTGCATGAAGAATTGAACAACCCCCTAACTAATAAGAATAGACTACAATCAACTGATCACAATGCTTTTGATACTTACAAAGCAACAAATGCTTTCTTTCTTCAACTTTTCCAACTCTTCTTCATGTTTTTTTTTCATAACCTTTATTTATGTTCTCAAATCTCTTATTACCGATGAGCTGTTCATGTTAATTCACAGTGAACACCTTCCTCTAGCTTCTTCTAAATGGGGGTTTTGTTTATCTAACTCTTGATTCGTCTTATTTCTTATTAGAGCCATAACCTTGGGTTGAAAGAAAATATACTTCAAGTCCTACAATAGATGCCAAAATGTACTTGCAAAATTATACAAAAATAATTTTCTCCTTAATAAGTTTCATAATTATCCTTTGGAACCAAGATGAGGATACCTACAAAAGACTTTTTAATGCTCAAATAAGTAGATAGTTGTGAATCAGAGTAATTATGTGATTAATGATAAAATGAACACTCAACTCTACCTTTTGTATTCACTCATATTTATAAATAATCTTAATGGGTTTGTGATTATGAGTTTTATATTATTATTATTAATAATTATTAATTAAATATTTATTTAATTATTAATTATAAACTTTTGATAATTTTTTATTTTGATTAAGCCAAGAAGATGTTAATTTACTTTGTCAGCTATCTAACCAGTATTAGAATTAGGTAAACGGATAGTCCATCATTTAGGCATGCACTCATTTAAGCCTATTTGTTTAACCCACAAATAAAACGGACTTCATTTTAAGTTACTTGCACCCGTCCTGTCTAGTCTACTGATAAATAGATAAGTCCACAACTCGCATTAAGAATTTTTTTTAAAATAAATATGAAATATTTTTCTAATCTAAATAAATTCTCAATTGTCTCATCAAATTTACAATATATCTAAATAAAAAATGTAAATAATATAATTAATTATATAAAGTATTTAAATTCCAAAGCTTATCAAATCTAAACTCAAACATATGAATACAAATTTAAAATTATAAAAGTTTATGGGTAAGTCCATAAAGTCCATTGATAAGCTTGTTTAGCCAACAGGTTAGATAAAACAGATAAAATAACTTATATTTTAATGAGTTTCAAATTTTAAAATTTATATTACATAGATTATGAACTATATAAACTGATTCGGTAGTTTTTATACATTTATTCAACTCTAACTAATATGTTGACATATTTGATATTTTTATTATACAATATTAAGTTTAATATATCATTTATGTCATGATAGATCGAGATAATACCAACCTATTCATTAGTTTATTCTTTTCGATATGTCGAGATATATTTAATTATTTATCACTTATATTGAGATTTACATGTCCTTATTACCGGTATAGTTTAGGTAATGCAATGAATCACAACTTTTAGTGTGACATGTATCGATCTCTTGCTTTGTCTCTTTCGTATACGTACGGGATTCTAAAACCTCTAGATGGTGAATGCAGGTAATTAACTAGAAAGTGAGTGCAAATAAATTAACAATAAAACCTCTAATAATGGAGCTGGATGCTGGCATAATGACAACAAAGAAGCATCTAGACCAGCCAGTAAATGTCAAAAGTGTTAACTGTCATTTTTTGTCTCTTACATGATACATAGGTGATCGATTATAACTTTTGACGAGCATAGAAAGACCACCCATTTATTTGTTATAAATAACACCTATTGGTTGATGATTATATTACATCATATACACACACCTTTTCGTATCACCTTAGTTCAAATCGATGGCCAACCAAAACTCTCTCCCCCTCTATGAGAAATACTGGTACAAGCACAATTACAAAAGGGTAACAGACAGCTTGCTTTTGATCCTCCTCTTATTGCTGCTTGGTTACCGAGTTATCTCTGTTGACAATTACTCTTTCCCTTGGTTTTTTGGCTTTTTATGTGAATCATGGTTCACCATCTCTTGGTTTTTCACCCTCACCGCTCAATGGAATCCAGCAGTAACCAAAACCTACCCAGATCGTCTCTTGCAAAGGTATCTAATTATTGACTCCCTTATCAGAAAAAAATCATATACTAACAATTAGTTTTTAATTAGACTGACCCTTGCATTAATAGAGTATGAAGTACTTTATCTAAAAGAAATAAAATTGTTAGCATATATATTAATTTATATGGTATATATGATATACTTCTAACGTATGATTGTATACTACTAACGTTAACTCATAATATTGTATATACATCATCATTGATACATTATTTTGTTAATATATATGATATACTATACTAACGCTAACTCATAATATATATTTATACTAACAGGTGACATGCTGAACTAACATGGACAAGCCAAAAATATGGGGGAAAAAAAAATCTTTAGTTTATATTGCATTCATTGTTATTGATTATGCATGCATGCCCTCTGTTGCTCATTCGTGAGTTGTCTGAGCAGTGTGCAAGAGATTCCACGAGTAGACTTGTTTGTGACAAGAGCAGACCCTGAGCTTGAACCACCGATTATCACAGTGAACACTGTGTTGTCTTTGTTGGCACTTGATTACCCAGCTCACAAGCTAGCTTGTTATGTTTCTGATGACGGTTGTTCCCCTCTTACCTTCTATGCTCTTCAGGAAGCATCTAAATTTGCCACGTTTTGGGTACCTTTCTGTAAGAAGTACGAGGTGCAAGTTAGAGCTCCACTCAGATACTTCTTTGACAAACTTGAGGCCAACAGCACACCAGAATTCAAACAAGAATGGTTACAAATGAAGGTAAGTTCCACAATTATATTATAATGCAACATAGATATATATAGTAAATTTTACATAAAAGTCGAGGACAAAGGACAAAGAAATTGAAGCAGTCTTGTAGAAGTTTTCTGGTTAAATTAATAACTTTTGATCTGGTCACGTGACATTATTTTTTATTTTAGCTTCTGAATTAAAAATTTTATATTCAAGTCTTTACATATGTAATAAGCAAATTATTAATTTAACTTAGGTTAAACTTGACGTGTCTCTGACCATAAACTTCTAAACGGTTTTGTCTCGTTGTGTGTTGGCAATTGGCAGGATATGTATGATCATCTCAGCCGCAAAATAGAGTTGGGTGCTTTTAGAAAATCAAATCCATGTCAGGGAGAATTTGCGGCTTTCTCAAACACTGAGAGGACAAATCATCCATCATCATCCAGGTAAAACTATAATATACTTCATTGTTTACGTCACATGTGTTGAAGTTTTCGACGATACCAAAAACAAATGTTTCTATATCTGTTTACATTATGCTAACATGTATACGTTTTTTATTATATTTTAAAATTACAAAGAATTTATTCAAAAATATAAAAATTATGGTATAAAAATAAATAAAAAATTTCACTAAATTTTTTAATTTAAATATATAAAAAAAATTGCTTTAACTTTTTATATTTTATTATTAAAAAAATATAATTATTCTAATTATGTTAATTAATATATTTATAAAGATCAAAGAATTAAAAATAGATTAAAAATTTAAATTTTTTTCACTAAAATACATACGAATTTACCACTCAAACTTTTTTATTTTTTTATTATAATGATAAATATACATATTTGTTATACTTACTTTAGTTATTATATTCATATAATTTTATAAAATAAAAGTAGATAAATAATTCTTTAAAAATTTTCTACTTAAGGATACTCCACTAAGACTTATTCATGTTTAGCATTATATAGATACATGTTCTACTTAACTTAATAAACATATTTCTTAAGTTTTAGAAATTATGAATAGATTAAAAAAATTTATAAATTTTTTTTATTCAATTACGTAAAAATGTTCTACTCAAACTTGTTTATTTTTATTAATATAAATATATATTTTTTTAATTTTTTTAATTATTAAATTTATATAATTTTATGAAATAAAA
>JAMLFT010004978.1:0-18428 GCA_026544285.1 Pachyrhizus erosus | reverse complement strand
TTTATTTATTTTTCATTTTTAAAGTTTAAGATAACATTAATTACTCTCTTATCAATTATATTTTTTTTATTTTTATACATGTATTTATTATAAAATGTAAATAAAAATAGATAAAATAAAAAGATTTATAACTATTTATTAGAATAAAAAAAGTTATTATATTCTTAATTCTACTTAAACATCTTATAAGATAGATAAAAGAAGAATGAAAATAATAAGACATTAAAAATAAAAATTAATAAACATAGCTAATAAAAAAATAAAAAATAAAAATAAAAAATTATTAAGTACTAAAAAATCATAATAGATCAAGTCGTGAACACGTTATATAAATATGACACCATCATTAATTTAAAATTTTAATGTATTAAATTTATAAATTTTTTTACTTATATATTAATCAACTTATTTATTTAACATAAAATTTTATCTTTATATCTGTACTCCAACCCCTACTCCCTCCATCAATTTCAGACAATACTTCTTTTTATTTTAGTGAATATTCAATGAAATCAAAGGGTCATAGTAATTAGGCAAATTAATATATGAAATAATTTGTACCTTTGTGTTGAACATCTTGCATCGTACCGCTTTCGAGAAAAATAATCATACCCATCTGAATTTCAGTATTACCTTAATTGAATCACTTTCAAAGACAAATTCACATTTTGGCTTTATTAGCTGCATGCTATGCTCAATACAAAGTCATCCGGCGGCAATTTGCACTAAGCTACCCCTTTCTGAGTCTATATATATATATATATGAAGTAAAATCCAATCCTGAGAGTAACAAAACTTAAATGTTGAAAAAGTAGGAAAATTAAGCATCCAAAATGAAGATCACAGTCCTCTTCTTTTGCTTCATACTTTCCTTGGCATTCGCTGACTTGAAGGTTGGATTTTATGATTCTTCATGCCCAAAAGCGGAGTCCATTGTGACGAAAGTGGTACAGAAACGATTCAATCGTGATAAGTCCATTACCGCAGCCTTGCTTCGCATGCATTTCCATGACTGTGCTGTCAGAGTAAGATACAATTTACTAAACTTGTTTATTAAGTATTTTTTGTACGATATAGTACTGCTCTTAAATAAAGAATGAGGCCTATGTTAAGTAGTAAGATTCACATGAATTTCAGTCATATAGATTTGAAAAATAACAAATAAACACTTATTTTTAAATGCCTGAGAGAAAATAATAGAAAGATAAAGAAATAATATGATAATTAATAGGATAAACAATAAAATAAAAATGAGATAGAAAAAAAAAAGTGAATATATAAATATAATTATACTCTGTAGATTTTTATAAGGTGAACTTCCATTGCTTAATATTTTATAAATATATCTAACAATTATCAATACAGTACAAACATGATCAATGAACCTTATACAAACTCTTCATAACTATTTTATGCATAACCAAACTAATGTAACTGACAATGATTCCAAGCTATAGTAATATGTAATTACAGGGTTGTGATGCATCCATATTGATAAACTCCACCAAGACCAACATGGCCGAGAAAGATTCAGGAACAAACTTCGGCGTTCGGGGCTATGACCTCATTGATGAAGTGAAGGAAAGCCTAGAAGCTGCATGTCCTTCAACCGTGTCATGTGCAGACATCATAACCCTAGCTACCCGTGATGCTGTGACCTTATCTGGAGGACCCAAATACGAAGTTCCCACAGGAAGACGCGACGGTTTAGTCTCTAGCGTTAACAATATTAACATTCCAGGACCAAGCGCTCCCGTGTCCATAACTTCTCAATTTTTCGCTAGTAAAGGCATAACAACGCGGGAAATGGTGACGCTTTTTGGAGCACACACTATTGGTGTTGCAACTTGCACATTCTTTGCTGATAGACTCTCGAGTTCTGGGGGCAAACCTGATCCTACAATGGACCCTGCGTTGAATGCTAAGTTGGTGAAGTTGTGCAACTCGAGAGGTGATCCTGCTACACCCTTGGACCAGAAGAGTTCTTTTATTTTTGATAATGAGTTTTACAAGCAGATTCTTGCGAAGAAAGGGGTGTTGCAGATTGATCAGCAACTTGCCTTGGATACAAGTACCAAAGGGTTTGTGTCAGATTTCGCTTCAGATGATGATAAGTTCCAAAAGCGTTTTGCAAAAGCAATAATAAAGATGGGGAATATTGATGTTCTGGTTGGGAATCAGGGAGAAATCCGCAAGACATGCTCGGTTTTCAATAATGGCAACTAGATTAGGTAGTTATGAGCTAGCCTTGTTATCAAAGTTGTAATCTTATGTTTTAGTTCTTTTCTTAGATTCTCATTCGTGATAAAAGCATAAGTCGACTTTGTGTACCAACAAAATTCATATGTTGCTTCCACATATAGTCCATTATTATATGAACCAGGAATAAGTAGCATCGGAATTATCGTGCATACTTCTCTTCTCTATATTTAAAAGTATGGTTTGAAAAAGTGTCACAAGCTTTCACTTTCAAAAAATTCGTGAACCTGAATGGTGAGCTCATCTCTATATATGTTGGTGCTTTCCTCGTTCTGTGCGACGAATCAAGAGAGGAGCAAATTGTAGCATTATTTTTTTAGGGAAAAAAAATGAACACCCAAATGTGATAGGACACTTAGAGAGAGATAAGAGAGGAGCGAAAGAAATATAGATATGATTAGTAGGTCAGACTTTTTCCCTATTGAAAAACGTTTTTATTTTTTTGTTACATTTACCTTCCATAATTATTAAATAATTAAATGTTAATAAGTATTTTTTTAAAAAAAAAATTATTAACACGTAAAAAAATGTACTCATATAAGTTTTAATATTTTTTTAAATTTTTTTAACTAGTTTCATAAGGTTAGGACACTCATTAACAAGACACTATTAAATATATCTCTCTCTTTTTTCTAGTAATTTTATTTAATTACCCTCCCTCCTTATTGTCCTAGATATTGTCTTCCTTTTTGGCAATCAAAACTTGGCTCCTTAATTTTGTTTCTACACCCATCAAATTCAAAATCGAAAAAAACAACGAGATTTTGACATCTAGAAGTCGTTATCTTCTTCCTAACCTAGGTGTTCAACCCAATGTCACCCTTACAGGTGAAGTCCACGATTATTGCCACAAACAAAAAGAAATAAAAATAGGGTGCATTGAAATTGGAACCTAACAAATTCTATTTTTAAATTAGGAATTCATCAGTTTACCTAAATGTACGGGCATGAAGACTCTGATCATCTCATCGATGACCTTCCATGAGGTTGGCGACGTTGGAGGCATTGATTGTGGGTTTAGGACCAAGTGAAGGAAGTGCAGTTTTAGAGGATAGAGAATGACTCACACTGGATATGCTTGTTCTTTGTACTGCCACTTCGAAGTTTGTGATGAGAGCTGATAAGTTTGCAACATCATCATTGACAATTAAGGTGTTAGTGATTAGTGAATGTAGTGGCCAAGAAGAGAAATAAAGTCTAGGGGTTATGATAAGTGATGAACCATATGAAGGGTCATATGGTTTATGCATTGATATCCGTGAAGTGAAGTGTAAGGTTCGGTCCATTTGGAAGGATTTTTTTGGTGTATATAAAATTCATGTTGTTCTATGTCTAGGGAGAAAGATGTGGTGAACTTCAATATTTAATTATTTAACCAAAAATGGATTCTAGAAATTACTTTCTTAAATAGTTAATTTCCAAAAGAATAAAATTTGCAAATACACCGTAGTGCATACAACATCAAAACTTATTAAGAAAATTTAGGAAGAGTCATTGAATTGTGATGATAGATATTAAGATAAAATTTTAATAGCATTCACAAAAGTGATTAAATAAGTAGTAAGATTGTATAAAACAATATAAGTAAAGGAGCCGAAAGTTTTTATATAAAAGGGTATTTTAGATTATAAAAAATATAAAAAGGGGAGGCAAATAACAATTGCCTTGTTATATTGGATCACAACTACTCTTTTAACATTGACAGTTACAACATGTTTGTTAAATACATTTTTTCTCCCTCCCCGACCTCTTTTTATATTTTTATTACTAAATATATCATTTTAAATCCTATTTTTACAATCTTTATATTTGATATTACATTTTAAAGTATATTGAACACTAACTTTATTTATTATATGGTGTAAATAAAATTTCAGTTTTTTACATAATAAAAAAATAAGAGAAACTAATAAAATAAGAAAACATATCATAATTGTAAAACAAAGCTTTTGACAATGACTTCTCACATTGTTATATTCATTGTCAATTTTGAATATGTATTTTCAACTTCTCAGCTCTAGGTCTTCAATTTGTCTCTCAACTTCAAGTCTTCAACATTTAAATAAGTGTGTACGTCAATGATTAATACAACTTGTTAAGATACATGAAAATAATTTGAATTCAATTTTTGTTTTTAACTGCCATAATAACATATATCAATTTTAAAAAGTAATTTCTAGAACTATGTGTTATAGTTTTGGAAATATTTTTTTTAAATTTATATATGTTATTTTGAAAAGTTATTTTATTATTATTTTTTATTTTATCTAGTCACAATTTTATTTATTTTTATTTTTATTTTTATTTATATGTGAAGTTGAAATATCATGAAAAAATGACACTATGAGATGAGCAACATCATGAGAAAGGCAAAGTGTGTGTGTGCAAAAGAGAGAGGGAATTTATAGAGAATAAAAAAGGGTTTGGTCCAAGGAAGGAGGTGTAAGGATTTAAAAGAATGATAAACTTGAGATGTAAAATTAATGTTAAAAGGATATAATTGATAATAAAAATAAAGAAAAGGAAGAGATATACCTAACAAAAATAAGGGTGTAAATAGAAAGTACCTTTAACATTAAGATGCCCAAATTGCTTTTCTCTAAATAATTAATGGGCTAGTTTAATAAAAATAATTTTTTAGTATTCATTTTATAAAGATTATGAAAATAATTTAACACCTTTATTATTTTATTGTGTAAAATTTTTAATATTATATTAAATTCCAAAAAAAAAACAATTATATAAAGAAATCAGGATCCTCCTTTTACGTTTTTTTTAAAGCTTTTGTTTCATTGATCTTTCATTAAATAAATACATTATATATCATATATTAATTTCAAATATTCAATATTTTTCATATTAAACATTTATAAAAAAATAAAACATTTTTCTAAATTTCAAATACAAAGTAAAATAAAAATAAATTTAATGAGTATCATATTGTGATTAGTATTTTGTAAAAGATTTTAGCTCTAGAAATAAAGAAATGTTTAAAATTTAACATCTTGACAATCCTTATTCTATGTAAGAAGCTAGTATAATAACTTGTGCCTTACACAAGTGTTGACTTTATTTTCTCACAATATTTTATCAAGATGAGGTATATTTATCACAATCCTAAATTTAGAGTCTTGCTTATTCTCAAGTATTAATTAATTGGAACTAAAGGTTGGAGCAAATGTTATGTACCAACTTTTTTCTATGTTAAATTAATCATACTCATTTTTTTGTTAAATATCAATTTGATCCTTGAAAAATAACACATTTTTTTTTATTTGGTCTTTAAAATAATATAAAAATTAAATTAAAAGACCAAAACAAAAATAATTCTCAAGGACTAAAACTAAAAAGTTACTATTTTTAGAGACTAAATTGATATTTAAGTCTATTTATTATTACCTTTTAAGTTCAATAAATTATTACGTCAAGTCTAAGAAGCTCATTCATTCTTTGATATCACAATTCCCTTCTATGGTAAGATGAGTAAAAAAGACATTAACTTTATCGCAAGCAAGTTATATTCATCTTTCATTCCTTGAGGTATTAAATGTTGAAGAAAAGCACCTTTTTGATGTTGAGTTTTAATGACAACAAACTATCAAGAAGAAAATTTGAAGTCTTATAGGCTTAAACTACTAGTGTTTGTTTTGAAAATGTGATTATAAGACATGGCTTGAATTGATAAGCATGAAGAAACGTGTGAAACATCAATCTAAAGTGTGTCAACCTTATAGAAATAAGATTTTTCCATTAGAAGTTAGACTACCAAAAGAAAGGTTGACTACAAGCATACAAGATTAAGCATGCTTTCTAAAAATCAAATAACAAAATCAAAAGTTGCATATGATAAAAAAAAGTATGTTCAAAAGTTACACATTACAATAAGGATCACTAGAAGATACAAGATTGAATAAATGGCACACAAATATTGTATTGTTCAAACGCACCTACCCTAGAAGCAACAATTCAAGATTAAACCAACAAGCATTTAAAACACAAACTTGTTTAGATCACTAAGTCTTGATGAAGAAAAGTAATTAGAAGCACAAAAGATTGTTACACGAGTACATAGCCTCTATAAGCAACTTCAAAAAGCATCCTACAAAAATTAATTTTTGAAAGTAGCACTCATGACAAGAACCAAAAGTTGTCATGTGCAAATCACTAAAAAAATCAATAAACACCAACTACCATCATTCAAATTTAATTTTTTTTCTTAGATGTACTTGAAGAAGGAAGTAGAAAAAGATAACTATAATTGTTTATTAAGGGTTATTCTTGAACTTTTTTTAATACAAAGATTATGACTCTAGTAATCAGTTTGTGATGAATGAATTATTGGTGTGGAAAAAGTCTTATATTATTCTTTTCTTCCTTGTTTTAAACCTTAAAGTCTTATATTATGAATAATAGTAAATTATTCTTTTGTGTATTAATGTAATTATACTTACGCATATATAGTGTTTTCATATCTTAATTACCTAAACACATATGCCAAATGATAGTTTATCTTTTATGAAATTTCTTATAAACTTGGTTCTAAGAAGTATGGTATATATGTTTTTGTTAGTTATTTGTTTTAAGTGATCAACTATACTTTTTGTGTTTGTCGACATGTTAAATGTATAATATACTTTATGAAACTTTCTAAATAAATACATCAATAAATAGAATGTGGTAACAATTAAGAAATATTTATTAATTTATCTTAATAATTAATAATGTATAAGTTATAAAAATTATTATTTTTTACTTTGAGTGATATATTTTTCTATATTAAGATCATAGTTGTACTTGGTAAGTTGCTTTTTTAAATTACTTTAGCAAAATTTTATATATATATATATATATATTCCAGAACAATGTGATAAGAGTACAAATTGAGAAAGTTGTTATTTCATAAGTAGAGCACGTAATTCAAATAATAAGATGTTTGTAAGCTAGTCAATTAGATTAAAGGGAAGATTTTATGATCACTTATATAGAGACCAAAACCTTTGTTAAAATAAGTCTTTTATGCTTATTATTTGAGGAGCATCATAACATTATAATCCTATAAGTAATAGGTCTTTTTTTTGGTATAAATTAAACAATTACATTAATGATAATAATTGACTAAAAAATAATTAGTGTAAAATTATTTGTATTTATTGTGACTTGGGAAGACATTATTGAGTGGTCTCTCCTTCATTTAAAGGAAATATGTGTGTGATAGAGGAATCTAATGAAAAAGACTTAGAAGTGAATTGATGGAAAAATACTTTAGATATGCCAGTGTTAGGTGAGGAGAAAGAATTTTTAGTTGGAATGTAAGATAAGTAGGACTTTTATATTTTAAATATTGAGAGTAGCTCAAATCCCTATGAGGTATATGACTGGATGTGAAGTTTCTTAAGGAAGAGTATGAGTTGAAATACCATTTGAGAAAATTCAATGTAATGGCTAACGTTCTTAGTAGTGAATCCTTGCATGTGCCTAGTTTAATGGGTAAGAGATGAACTTGATAATGAAGTCTAGAGATTTAAAATGGAATGTGACATTGAATGTTGTAACATTGAAATTGAATAGGTTGAAAATTTGTAGTAACCAAAAGGGTCATCAACTAACATACCACCAAGCTTTGATGATAAAAACTATTATTACTAAAAGGATAGGATGAAATACTTCATAGAGTCTTAAGATGTAGATATGTGAGACATTGCCCAAGAACATCCATGCATTCCCTCCAAGAGAACTTCTAAAGGAGCACCAAAAGTATAGCAAAAAAAATTAATGACTTAAGAAGAAAAACAAAAATACTTTTTGAACTCTATAGCAAAATATTTTCTTCTATGTGCACTAAGTAGATGTAAGTATGACAAAGTGACTAGTTGTGAAATAACCAAACTAGTATAGGACACATTGAAAGTAAGCCATGAAGGGACTAAGCAAGTCAAGTAGTCTAAAATCAACATCTTAACTCATCAGTATGAGTCATTCCAAATGAAAGAGCACAAATTTATTGAGGAGATGGTTAGTAGATTCACCATCATCACCAATGATATGAAATCCTTAGGAAAGACTAACAACACATAAGATCATATTCAAAATATTTTGAGAAGCTTACCTAAGGTGTAGAAACCTAAAGTTATAGCTATTCAAGAAGCATAAGATCTATCTACACTAAAGTTAGATGAACTATGTAAGTTACTCAAAGTCTATGACCAATATGAACGGATTAAATCTTGTCTTAAAAAGGGAAGTCAATAACCTTTGTTACAAACAATTCTTCAAGAAAATCTATACAACAAGTACAATTTGAAAAAAAAAATTAAAAACCCTAATAGTAGTGAGTATAAAGAACTTGAAAATCCAATTAATAATTTGTTATTAGATTCACACTCTCTAAACCAAATGAATTTGATAAATTGTTATCAAAATCACTATAAACCTTAAACCAAATTCAATTTATAAGCAAAGGGATTGACAAAGAAAAGCATTCTACTTAAAATGGTTATCACACACCCTTATAGTAACCCCATAACTAGAAAGAAGTGATGAAAATCACACAAAAAAAAAAATCTAAAAGAACAAACATACCAATAAACTAAAATAATTTTATAAATGATCTTTCTAAAAGTGTTGTAAATTAATTTCATATAAGTTATTTTTTGAAAACATTTCTTACTTTTGGTAAATAAAGTTCTTCTGATATAAGGTTTGAATCATCAGAAATGCAAGCTTCTTCAGGATAGACAATGACTTGAGATTGATAATAATCCCCAAATCATAGAGGATTTATCAATAGTCATATTCCTTATAATGTAGGGAATAACGAAGTTCTTATGATCCTTATAATAAAATTGTTGTGAGGTAAGGCACAAGAGAAGCAAAGATCAAATCTCAGGTGAGGCTCACGGATGTTGAGTGACAAGCGTCTCTGATTGTGGCACATATCAGGACTCAAATGGCAAAGTTAGCATATGAGAGACATGTTGGAAAATGAGTGGTTATGTGTTTATCTGTTGATAGTTGTCCTTTATATAGGGGCTTTTGGCAGAAAAAGCTATCGAGTTGCTTGAGTGCCACGTGGGACGCATATGGCTGAGTGTATTTGGGTGTTGAATTCTTAAGGTTCATGACATGTTAGCCTCTACCCCAGTGTAGTCAAGTTAGGGTCAGATACCAAAGTAAAAGGATGAACGAGTCTCGTGTTTGTCTAGCACTCCAGGTGCGAAATGTTCAAGGGCAATTGTTGGAGAGGAAATCGGCTTGAGTGCCAATTTTATGTTAGTTTTACCAAAACCATTTGCATTTCATTTTTGAAACTTCCCACTTACAGAAACCTCTAGATATGTGGTGCAACCACACAAAATAATAATTTAATTAAGGGAGAGGAAGTGTACAAGATACGAAAACGTGCCAGCATGTGGTGGCCCTTACCACTTGCCATAATTTTTTGCTAATAATCAACGACAAAAAATCACGGATTCACTATGTTTCATACGAAGTCCATGCGTTCATAATTTTATATCAGATAATATCTAACGAAAACCAATCTATGAAAGCTAATCCATTACACATTACTTCCATTGGATGCTTTGTAATTGATATCTTTTAAACATCCATCTTTAGAATGCAAGGTATCATCTTTGGATGTCAAAACGCGTGGTCCATACCATATCCACAATTCTTCCACGAGAAATTAACAATTTCACGTACTATGCTTAATTTGGCAAGAAACTATAGATAGAATAACCTTGAATGTTGAACTGTATATTTATGTATGTGGACACGCAACATTTTTATATTGCTAGTGGTCAAGACAAATACAAAAAAGTTTCCTCTGTATATATAAGGAAAACGTGTCTGATTAATAATCTCAGAGAGTGTGGGGTATGACATATAATCGTTTACACAGGATCCTCCAAATTTGACCACAACATATCACATGCAATGCAAACCAACTCCCAATTGCTAATTTTTCCGCTCATGCTACCAGTATATGACTCATGTGCAGCTGGACCCAAAGTATTTCGAATATTAGCCATATTGCTAACTGACAGATATATATAATTAATTACATTATCTAGCTTGTAATTTGTAACATGTGAACTACTATAAAGTTATTTATCTATTTGGTAGACAACAGTTTTTGTTTTAGAAGACAAAATCCTTTAGATTGAAAATGGCGAATTTTCATTATGACGAGACCAAAAGTTTTGAAACTTTAGGTATTACAAAATCAACAATCTTATTATATATAATAATTTATTGTTAGACAATAGTATAAAAGTTATTTACCCTATCAATATATTCTAATTAAACCCTTATTAAAGTAGTCCAGTGAAAATATGAGTAACTTAGCATTCTAATTAAACCCTAAAAATAATTTACAGAACTTTCAACGCATTCTAATAAAGTCTTTATTAAAATAATCCAGTAAAAATATGATTGAGCATTATGTCATTTTATTATTTAAGTCAGGACTTAATTAATTAGATTCGTGATCCTATTTACAGCCACATAATATACAACATTATTGCATTAATTGTCAGCATAACTTTAGAAGGATTATTATTATTATTCTTTCATTTGTAAATGGAATTAATTTGAAAGTTGTTGAGTTTATGGTGGATATGATCATCGGTTGCCATAATCCACTGCGGCGTCAACTGATTCAATTCCTCTTTTTATTTTTAATTTCACAATTTTAAGACTGAAAAATAAATATCAAACTCAATATTTATGGTTTGGTTCTTTATAAGTGAAAAGGTATATTTAGAAAATAAAATATATTTATAACCATTGATTAAAAAAATTAAAATTAAAATTATGATAGGATACAAGCAGAAAATTAATAAATTCTGGAATTGTTATTATTCTTTTAAAATAATAATTACAAATGCGCTCTAGTAAACGCATAAATGTATAAAATGACTATTTGATTGTTTTGATTTTTCATTCAGAAGTAGATGAAAACAAAAACATTTTTCTTTTGTAATGAATCATTTGAGAAAAATAATTTTTTTAAACTCCCTAAAGTATACTCATTAGTTGGGAGAAAGAGAAAGGGAAGGTAAAGCTTGTTATTAGTGTTTCCCATATTTATGAGTCTTCTAAAAAAAAGAGAAAACGAATATAAAATTCATTATTATTAATTAATTTTAATTTAGCTGATCATAACTTTTTCTTATAATTAAGTTAGGAATGTTCTTCCTTCTGCTACTTTCCCTTTGATTCTTTCTTTTTCTTACCTCCTGCCTCCAACAATACATCCTTAAACTGTGACACTTTAAACGACAGATGACGCAATAACATTCAGTTGCCTCATCAAAATAAATAAATAACATTCAGTTGTCTCGCGGTTTTTAATTGGTAAATTATGCAAGTATTAATTATTGTAAGCTTTTATTAAAATAAGCATATACCTTTACTTTAAAACAGACAACCTCTTCACATAAATGTTTCTTGTTCAAAAGAATGTTTCTCTTATTAGATTAAGAGGGGTAAAGTAAAAATGCGAAATCCAATTTCAAAGAAAATTATTCGTTTTGTTATATATAAATTTTGCCATTCTTATAAAATGTCATATCACCCAATACTTAAAAAAATAATAAAACAAAAATATCATTTTCACCAACAATTTTTTAAGTACTATTTCTACTTAAAGAGAATCGAGGTTCTCTCTCACAGATATATTTTTATCATAAAGTGAACACAACGTGTAAGATAATAAAATTTGAGTATCAAAACACATGTTCATAACAAAAATGGCCAAGTTTTTAGTATATGTAAACTAAAGGTGATTGAGAAAAGACGATACCAAGCAATCAAAATTGAATAAAAAAGTTTATTTAGTTCATAACATTTGCATGGCAAATTGCAATTTCTGTGCACAAAAGACACTACTATATTAAGTGCAATATTCAAAACCGCGTCAATACGTGATATATATCCCATAATTTATGTAAAAGCTAGCTAGTTGGCAGCATGAATTTATTCAAAAGTTTAGTTTCTCTTGGCGCGTCTGCCAACTTTTTTGCATACAAACAAGAAATACCTCGTAACTATAATAATCTTTTACTTAGCTCGGTTCCTCAAGATTCATTCCGAAATCCATATACGTCCTTAATTTATGTAAAGAAAAGAACAAAAAAGTTAGCTCATCTTTGACTTGTGAATCTCTATGTTCCCACACTACATATAAGCACACGTCTTGTATGGCTAGGACACACCAACACACTAATATCACAAAATGAAGCTCACCATTCTTATCTTGTTCTTTGTCTTTCCCATTGCATTTGCTGATCTCAGGTTTGGATTCTATAGCACTAGCTGCCCAAGAGCAGAAGAAATTGTACGTCAAATTGTTCAGAGGAGATTCAACCGTGACAAATCCATTACCGCTGCCTTGCTTCGCATGCACTTCCATGACTGCTTTGTCAGAGTAAGATCCAAACCAAACTACTTATATTCATCACATTACTTAAACTTTCACTACATATATAAACCACTTTAATTATCACATTACTTGAATTTTTACAACAAAAACTATACTTTTCCTCTCCTTAGGCTATATTTGATTTTTCTCTTTTGGGGGTCCAACCTTAGATTTAATTCATTTAGAGGAAGAAAGTATAAGTTGTCTAAGTTATATTTAAATAAGTTATATATTTTTCTCCTTAGGCTATATTTAAGATTAAATAATTGAGATAAAATATAAGTTGTCTAAGTTTCACTCAAGGATTACAATTGGTGGACTGTGGGAATGTGTTAAATCACCAACTTTAAGCTATGTATTTTGTTAAACTCTGTTGAATGCCAAGCTATGGATTTCGCATAGTCACATTAAAATACGTTGAAAAAGTGGGATGATGTAAAATAAAACGAAGTAGAAGAAAGTATAAATTATACTTACCCTTTGTTTCTTCCTAGTTAATTAAGGGACATGGGATAGAAATATTTAAACCTCAATAATGTATTTCATTTCACTTCAAGTCTTCAAGTTTTCAACGAAGGATTATTAGTTTCATTCACAAATTGGTTTCAGGGTTGTGATGCGTCCATATTAATAGACTCGACCAAGGGCAATTCATCGGAGAAAGCCGCGGGGGCAAACGGCACCGTTCGGGGATACGATCTCATAGACGAAATAAAAAAAGCCTTAGAAAGTGTATGTAAGTCAACGGTTTCATGTGCCGATATAATAACCCTGGCCACACGAGATTCGGTGGGCATGGCAGGTGGGCCCAAATACGACGTCGCAACAGGAAGACGTGATGGGCTAGTGTCAAGATCCTCGGAAGTGAACCTGCCCGGGCCAGGATTAAGTGTGTCGCAGGCTTTGTCAGCCTTCACCGCAAACGGCATGTCGTTGGACGAAATGGTTACACTTTTGGGAGCGCACACCGTTGGATTTGCGCACTGTAATTTCTTTCGAAACAGGCTAAATGACCCCAACATGGACCCTGGTTTGAGGGCCCAATTGGGCCGGACATGTAGGCCCACGGGCAAGAATCCTACGGTGTTTTTGGACCAAAACACGTCGATGGTGTTTGACAACGGATTCTATAAGCAGATTCTTTTGAATAGAGGGGTGCTTTTCATCGACCAGCAATTGGCCTTGGACCCTTCGTCGAAAGGGTTGGTCGTGACTTTTGCTGCCAATAATGCTGGTTTTCTGAAGAGTTTTGCTGATGCTATGGTAAAGATGGGGAACATTAATGTTTTGGTAGGGAATGATGGAGAAATTAGGAGAAATTGTAGGGTTTTTAACGTTGCTTCTTCCTAGTTAGAGAATTCATCTCTCACTTTCTGATTACTTATTGTTGTGTCCCAATTGATGATGGTAATGTGCACTTGTGCAGTGATTTTGATTTCAATAATAATGCACCATTCTTATAATTTCTTCAATCTCTCAATTAAACAATTAAGAAGAAGGATAATAATATATTTTCTTTTTTACTAATAGTCTTTTTTTTTTTAACGTACTTTTTATTTTTAATTAATAATTATTAAAAATTACTGTAAAATCATGGATAAGTGTGTAAGACTCTTCAAATAACAAATGTTACCCATAAAAAATTATGAATTTTAATAAAATTCTAACAGCAATAAAATCTGTTTTCTGTGTTAAAAATTTATTATCAAACATTTTTAAAAATTTATCTACGAGTATCTTTTGTACAACTATTATAGATGATATTTAAAACTTAAATTTAAGACTACATCTAATTTAGTTCAAATAAACTTATATTTTCTACTAAAAAAAAAAATATTAATTATTCATGCATTCCACGATTTTATCAAAAGTTAAATTCATTAAATATGTTTGCCTTTTATGTAATTATTATTTGATAATATTAAAAGAATTTACAAAAAAAATTAAATTATATATTAAAATAGTGTAAATTAATTTTATATAATTATTTAATCACAAATTATTGTATATGATAGGTTTTTTAAATTTTATAATAATTATCTTAACAATTATAAAATTAATAAATTATAATTATATGATAATATAAAATTGATATTATTAATGTATAATCATTGACTCTTATAAATAAAATTATAAGAAGATATAATGTTATACTTTTAATTATGCATAAAAAAATACTATACTTTCAATTTCCATAAATCATGTGGCAGTGTGCTTAATTAAATCCCTTTCATTTTCTTTTTCTTGTGTCGCAGCCCCACTCTGTTCGAGGAAAAAAAATACTCACTATATGCAAGTTTAGTAATTTAAATGATTGAACAGTGTCTGTATCATGTATTATGTCATTATTGAATTTGGGGACAATGAATCTCTCAGATTTGAGAACACATGAATTTTTTTTGTCATATTCTTGCACCCTCTATTTGTGGACAAGGAAAAAAGAGTTAATCTGCAATTTTCTGCTTAACAGTTGACCAATTAACTAACAATTAATCAAATGTGAGCTACAGGGGAAATTTCACATGTCTCTTGCAGGTTAGCTTTTTAAGTTTTATATGAGCTTATCTGTGTAAGTTTATTTAAAAATATTTTTAAGAAAAAAATAACTATATTAATTAACTTATCTTGTAAAAGGGAGATTTTAATTCATCTTATCATTATTTTTTTCACTTATAATTAATTAACTTAGTAACACTCTCTCTTCCACTTCTTTTCCTTGGATTCTTTATTTTTCTTTCCTCTCCTACCCAGAAATACATCCATAATTAGATTGTGCCACTTTAAACCACAGATAACATTCATTAATAAAAAAATGAAAAAGATGACTCAATAACATTCAGTTGTCTCATGGTCTTTAATTGGTAAAGCGTGCGACTATTATTGTAAGTTTTTATTAAAATTAGTAATATGTCTTAACTTTAAAATTGGCAACCTCTTCACTTAAATGTTTCTTGCGTGAAAGAAAATTTCTCTTAAAGTGGGGAAAAAATGTGAAATCCAATTTCAAAGAAAAATATTTGTCTTGTATTATATGTAACTTATGCAATTCTTGTAAATGTAAAATCACCCAACACTTAAAAAATAATAAAACAAAAATATCATTTTCACCCACAATTGTTTACAGTTATATTTCTATATAGAGAGAAAATTGAGTTTCTCTCTCACATATATTTTTGTCATAAAAGTGAACAAAAATGTAGGATAATAAAATTTGAGTATGAAACCACATGCGTTCATAACAAAAATGGCGTAGTTTTTATAGCTTACGTAAACTGCAAATGTCACTGAGAAATGATGATATGAAACAATCAAACTTCAATAAAAAAGGTTGTGAAGTTCATAACATTTGCATGACAAATCGCAATTGTTGTGCAATATTCGTCTTTGAAGGTAAAGTGCAGTACTCAAAACAGCGTCAATATGCGATGTATATCCCATAATTTACTTAAAAGCTAGATAGTTGCCATTATGAATTTGTTCAAAGCATCCACACACAAAGAAAAAACAGTTTTTTCAAAAGTTTTGTTTCTCTTGCGACGTCTGCTAACCCTTTTTCATATAAACAAGAAATACGACATAGCTATATATATTAATCTTTTAGAAATCCAAATGTAATAGAAATTAAAGAAAACAAAAAAGTTACTAGCTGAAGTTTTACTTGTGAATCTCTTAATTTTAGTTCCCCCACTACATATATAGAAGTACGTTTTCTATTGCTAGGACACACCAACACACAAATGAAGGAAAATGAAGTTCACCATTTTTGTTCTTTGTCTTTCCCATTGCATTTGCTGATCTTAGGGTTGCGCAAGAGCAGAGGAGATTGAACGTCAACCGCGAGACATCCATTGCCGCTGCCTTGCTTCGCATGCACTTCCATGACTGCTTTGTCAGAGTAAATCGCAAACTACTCATACTCATCACATTCATTTTTACAACAAAAACTACTCTTCCTTTTTCGAGTCCAACCTTAGATTTAATGCATTTAGGGTTCCTTGCATAATTTAACATATATATTCCAATTAATTAATACATACTCTATTTTTTATTTATCGAAATAAAATATAAATTGTCCAATTTTCATTCGAGGATTAAATTACTTGACTCTATAAATATATTAAGAGTATATTTAAATAAGTTTATCTAAAAATATTTATAAGAAGAAAAATAAAATAAACCTATGTATAAATTAATTTGTAATAAGTATTTTTAAATAAGACTTACTCAAAGATAAGCTAGACTACGAATAAACTGGGTCACCACCTTAAGCTAGACTGAATTAAGTTACATTTGTTTTTCCCGTTAGAAACCCCGCCGTTGAACGTGAATTTAGTTTAGTCACATTGAAATGTATAGAAAGGTGGGACAACGTAAAATCAAACATATATAATTTTACGATAAAAAAATAATGATGAAATTAATTATACTTAATTTCATTGTTTAAATTAAATTATTTAAAATAAGATTTTTTAAAATTATATTTAATATCTCTTTTTTCTTCCTTTTCAATTAAGGTACATGGTAACATGGGATTGAATTATTTTTTCATTCAACCATAACAGTATTTAAAGTTTAAACCACTATAATTATTTTAATAAGTCTATTTCACTTCAATCAAGCATTATTAATTCTCATTTATTTTATTTTTTTAGGATTTTGATGCAAAAATATTAATAGGATAAATTAAAGACAATCAAACTGAAAAAACCTTAAAGACAAATAACAGTGTTGAAAGATATAAGCTGATAAACAACATAAAAAAAAGTTTTAAAAAGAGAATGTCCTTCAACAGTTTCATGAGTCAATATAATAACCCTGGCCACATGAGATTTTGTGACAATGTAGGTGGGCCCAAATACAAGTGAAATGAGAAGGTGTGATTAGCTCATGTCAAAATCCTCCAAAGTGAACTTTCTCGGGTCACAAGATGTAACATCTTAAACATCAATGTAAAAGCATAAGTAATTCCTAGTATATTTCTAAAAAAATGTACATAAATAAATACAATACATAAGAGAAGAATTTTAAAATTATATAAATATAGAATTGTACAGTTAAAAATGACATAAAAAATTAATTAATATTATCTATATCAATAAAATATATATACTGTTTTGTATCTCATCATTTAAAAATTTTATAATTAAAAATATTTGATTTGAAATAATTATGAAATGAATAATCTTTTAAAAATAATTTTAAAAATATGTGAGTGTTGACAAAACATTTTATAAAATTTAATGTTAATTTAATGTTAATTTATAGAGAGAATAATTGATTCTAAAAGTAACTTAGTCTCATAAGTAGTGTCAAAGTGATTTTTTTGAGGATAGGGATGCTTTTCATCGACCAACAATTGGCCTTGGACCTTTTGTCCAAAGGGTTGGTCACAATTTTGCAGGGAATAATGCGACTTTTCGAAAGGATTTTATTGATGCTATTGTGAAGATAGGGAGCATTAATGTTCTGATGGGGAATGAAAGAGAGATTAGGAGAAACTTTAGGATTTTTAATAATGCTTCGTAGTCATAATTAATGTTTGATTTCTGATTAGTCAGTGTTTCAATTGATTGGTTCAATGATGTTAATATGCAACAAGGATTCTGATTTCAATAAAAATTAGCGCAGTCCTAAAACTTCATAACTTACAACAAAATAATAAATAAAGGATTCTTATATATAAGTATTTAAAAATTGGTTTAAATAATATTTTATTTCTTATAAAATAAAAAAATATTTAATTCTT
>JAMLFT010004977.1:0-18437 GCA_026544285.1 Pachyrhizus erosus | reverse complement strand
ACATAAAATTAATTTGATTTTTTAAATTATTAAACAATAAATATTAGTTCACTTTTTTTTTTCTAAAGTGATAAGACTCACTTTAAAAAATCAATTTAAAAATTTAATATAGATTAAATTATAAAAAGATAAAAAAAAATCTAAAAAATACTTATGATGTATTCAACTTATAACTAGATATTTAAAATATAAACCTTATCTATATTTAAAATGATCATAATTTTATATTTATAAATTTTTGCAATAAATATATAGTTAAAAAATAATTTATGACGACAAAATTTTATTATAAAGAAAATATAAAAAATATAATGTTATTAAGAAATAATTATGATAACAACTTTAGTTGTTGAAAAAGGTATCATATCATAATAATGCATAATTAAGTTATTTTATTATAGCGATATTGATTAACCAGACAATGTGAAAAAAATGACAACAATAAATATTGTTCTTAAAACATATAGAGTAGTATCAACATTAAATGTTGTAGCAAAATTTTTTGCAAAAATTATTTAGATAACAAGATGTAACAACAATTTTTTTATTAATAAAAGTTATTTTTACATTAATATTTTAAATTTGACAAATCCATAACATTTGTGTAAGTGTTTGGATAAAGTTATGAAAATAGTTTATAATTTATTTATAAGTTGTTTTTTACTTATTTCAATAGACCTTTTAAGAGAATGTATGAAAATAATTTACAACTTATATCAACACAGTTTAACCTCATTTTCTCTTCGAAATACACATTAGATTAGATTCTTTAATTATTAAATTTGCACTATCTCTTTCTTTTGTTCGTTGCTTTAATTCTTGTTTTCTTTCAATTTAATTGTCTACTCGCCCCCGTCCTCCCCTTTATTTATTGTCTGTTTTTAGTTTATAAAGAAGTAAATTTTAAGAGCCCCTATTACTCATTATTTTATATATAAAAAAAAGGTTAAAAACTTGTAAGTTTGACACTCATTATTAACTCATTTTTTTTAATACAATAAGCTTAATTTTAAAGGTTTATATCCAATTCAACAAGTTATTATAAAAAAAACATATATTATTATTGAATTAAACTTATATATAAAAAATATATATAAATTATTTACAGTTATAACTACTTTTTAAATACTTTATAATTAATACCTCAACCTGTAAGTAAAATTTTGTGGTTGTAAAGAAATCTCCAGTATTATTATTTTTTTTGAGGTCCATTGTGATTATTAATTATAGTATTCGAAAATAAGAATTAAGTCTAACACATGAGATCGATGATAAGTAATCATTGATATTTGCTATATTAGAGACGCACAGAAAAATTGTTGTATTTATTATTACAAATTTTGATCTACATGTAAAAACATCTATAAGATTCTTTATAAAAGGGGGTAAGTTTTGCATGAAAAATGTTGAGCTCAAGTGTTTTTTTTTATTATTATTATGAAATGCATCATAATTCAAGCTAGAAACCTCTAGGGAAATAAATACTGGCATGTTGAGCTCAATTTTGATATTGTCTATTAAAAACGAATCGTTTAATAATTAATTATGAAAAAAGGTTTTCATACTCTATAGGAGAGTATAACATGTGCTGGCATACAGCGGATGGAACTCTTTAAAAAGGAGAAAATCGTGTTCATGAACGACGTGTACTTTCCATCAAGCCATTTTCACGAACTCTGAAACTTAATATCTTGACAAGTATCATGCCACTATTAATTATATCTTATCTCTAAGCTTGCATGTATTATTTCTTTAACGAAAATTATTAGTATAGATCCATCACGTGTATAAAAACTTAGGGTTTGTTTGATACGAGGGAAAGAAAATAAGCGAGGATAAAAAAAATTGAAATTGGATTAGAGAAAATTTTAAAGAAATGAAAATTTTGAATTTCTATTTCTCAAAGTTGACTTTTTTCTAATTTTTCCTTCCATTTTTTAACCAAACAGAAGAAAATATATTGTTATGGTATTGTTTTCCCACCCAATCTAACATATTATTAAATGCAAAATATGATGAGAAGAGTAAAAAATAAAAGATGTAATAGGATAGGATAAGAAAGAAGAAAGAAGAAAAAAACAAGTAGATATATTGTATAATTGCGTATGAGAGTTTCATCATTGTTCCTTCTAAATGACAAGTCATAACATGTATGTTACTTTGTCACAATCATTTAGTTACTACTCTTTGAAGTTGGTTCTTCTACTTATCCAAGACAAAAGCACAGTGATGAATGTACACTTTATTTTTGGGATCAGACATACGGATAGAAGGAGGAAAAAAAATAAAAGAAAGAAACATAGTAAGAGATATAATAATAAGTGATCTCGTAAAATAAAAAGATATATATATATATATAGAAGAGGCAGTATATGATAATTTTTATCAATTTCATAATATATTAAGAAAAACAAAATCAATTCTATTTAATCTAAATTATTATTTGCGAATACATAAGCTTCTACGTCATGAAGGATACTGTTAATAATGTTGGTCAAAATCATTAAAGAAGTGAACTTGTGGACGTTAATTGTTGTGGAATCAATGGGACCTTCTTACATGCATACGCATCTACAAATAACAATTAACTCAGTCGCTATACCTTCATTCAATTATTACTTCGTTTTTATTATAAAAACCGTGGGTAAAGACGTAAGACAATAAGTCAACAAATGTTTATTTAATTAGTAAAAATCGGACTCATGTTGTCTAAAGACGTGAGTTTGAATTTTGCTTAAATGTAAAGACTTTATTAATGAATAATATGTAAATATTTTTATAAGTGGTCTTTTAAGTACTGAGATATACATACATGTTCTAACTTTAAGTGTTTTTTAAGCTTTAAGATATGTATATATATTCTAATCCTAGTGAGTTCTGACATTTAACTCACTTAAACTTTCATGAATAAAAAAAAAATACATAAGGCAATAAACATTTAATAAGAATTGATTTTGAAACATTAATTTTGAATCATGAGACGTGTTTGTTTATGTTGTCAAATTGACTGGTTAGTTTAAATTGCCCAGTTAGTTTAATTTGGTTATCTCTTAAAATCAATTCCACTCTTTTATTGAACGTGGTTGAGATCCAAGTTGTGAAGCATCTCAACTATTTATCATGATTAAAAATGTGTGCAGTGTGAGAAGATGCTGTCTACTATGAGTTAGTGGTGAAATGGTGCATGAATAAGTTATTTATTTAACATTGATTTCGTGTAATATGATTGATAAATAATTTCTTTTAAAATATGTGGTTGCGTTTTCTTAAAAACAAAGAAATAAATGAGAATATTAGAGGAAATTTGTTTTCTTTTATAAAAGATATTAATATTAAAGCTCAGAGTTCCAAAATACAAAAGGGTATACAAAAGAAAGAGAAGTATATAGTTATAAAAGTGAGGAGCTGAAAATGAGGAATTTGAGCAATTTCACCGTCTAATTGAGTTTAGTACAAGGATGATTTAAAATACCAAGAGTTGTTGACAATTAAATGGACAACGTTTTTCAAAGCGAATGGCTAATGACTAAAATATCACTTTTTTTAGTTAGGAAAATATTATTCCATCGTCAACTTAATTCTAACTATTCATATATTATGAGATAATTTATTTATAATAATTAATTAATTTAAATTTAATGATAATTACTAGTAATATATTAAGAGACGATCTATTAATTAAAACAATGAGTAATTAATTTTAAGTGTAAGAGAGTAACACAAATATAAAAACTAAATTACCCTCAAGACAAATGTCCAAAATTAGAAAAATAAATTAGATAAAAGAAAATTATTGTAAAAAAATTATACCTAGTTTCATAAAAGTTTTTTAATTAAAATACTTTACTTTTATTAATAGATAACACAGGTTTTCAATTCCTTTTTTTTTTGTAAAATTTGATTTTATTCCTAAAATTTTAACTTTTATTAAATTGGTCTTTAAATTTTATAAAAATAGTTATTTTTATTCTTTTACAATAAAAATCATTTGTGATGAGAGAAAAAAACTATTATTTTTTAAAATATAAAGACTAAATTAATCAAAATTAAATTATAAAGACTAATATCAATTTATACTAAAAATATGGAGACTAAAAAAACATATTTTAACCTATATTAATATAATGAATTTGAACATTAAAGTAAAATCCATGAGTAAGATTCTTTATCAATAAAAACTTAACATTTATTCTCATTCAACTTTTTAGTTTCTTAATATTAAATTTTAATATAAAAAACATGGATATTTAGTTAATATAACATTGTATTAGTCATATATATAACATATAATATTGTATAAAATACATTCTTTGCTCAATGCTTTTATACTACTTTATCTAGTTGCTTTAGTTTGTTTTGCTTAGAGTTACTTTTGTGTAAACTTTTTTTAAAAAAAATTATTATCTTATATTTTATAATCTCTAACTAAAATTCTTAAAACGGGTTTATTTGATTTATTTCCGTTAACCATTAAGCATAAAGATGAGTCATCAAAAACATTAAGCATAAATAATTTTCTGATTTTTAAAATAAAAAGAAATCAAAATTAAATAACTTTTATTTTTGTTTTAATTTCAAATGTTATTTAATAATAAAATTTTAAAAATTAATTTTCAAATTGAATGAGTCAAATAAAATAAAACTTAAAAAAATAATCTTCAAGTCAAGTGAATCTAGTAAAACTCTTTCTATATATAAAATTATACTGATATAACTTTTATTAATTATTACATTATCCAGTAATTTTTAATTTAATAATTCTTCAAAAAAAAACTTATCATTAAATTAAAAGTTTCTTTTACATATATTATATATACAAAATTTTATATTAATTTAAAATTATTTAATATCTTATTCATATAGATTAAAACTTATATAATATATAGTTTTTAAAATATATTAAAATATGAATAATTTGATTTTTTTTATTATTTAATTTTTATAAACTTTGACATAAATAATTAAGATAATGTAATATAAAATTATAATTTAATGATTAAATTGATAAAATTTATATTTTATATAAAATCATAATTAATAACAATAAAATTGATATACAATAATTAATAAAAATTATATCAATATAATTTGATATTTTTTTCCCTATATCTGTTCATTTCTCTGTCTATTTGTTTATGTATGTGAGTTAGAAGTAGTTTTCCCCTGACCTGGCCAAAACTTTGGGCCTCCACACCACTCTGAGATATACACATATACCCTTAATCTGTTAGTCTTCAGCTGTTTGGTCTATAAAGAAAACGTGAAAGGGCGAGGGTGAGTTGTGTGTATCATCCTAATGATGTCTAAAAAGTAGAAAGTAGAAAGCAAAGTGAAGGAAGAACTTGAGTTTCTTTATTCGGAGATATTCCTACTTCTGATTTATTACACCCCTTTTCCTACCACTTGTTCTGATATAGAGTAATTTTTATTTTGATACAATAATAATGTGTATAAACTGAAAAGATATTTTGCATGATATTTCAAGAAGGACTTAATTTTTTTACCCTATCAAAAGAAAGGTTCCATTTCCTTGTATGGTTCTTTTTTTTTCTTTTTTTTTTTTTGCTTTAATATTAAATAAGATAAGAATCAAACTCACTATCATTTCTGTACCCAAAAAAGCTCTATCATTTGGCAAAATTATACTTTAAATCTTTTATTATAGAAAATCAAAACTGTATACATAGGATGCTGTATTTTAGTGCAACATGGGATCGGAGCTGCAATGTAAGAATGATGGAAGACAAGAGATCGTTGTACGTTATCCAACCATGTGAAAGTGTGAAGTGTGAACCTCTGATCGAAATTTACCAAACAAGAAAGAATTAAAATAAGTATCTCTATGTTGTAACTTGAGCAGTGCACGTGACCCACTGAGACGCTAACTGCGCATAAAATACAACCTCTCATGTCTTATCCCCATCTTCATGTTTGTTTCCACCATCATCTCTAATAAACATAAGAATAACAATAATGTATAGTTTCCCCGAACATTATCACACTTTCAGTGGTATTTAGCATCCCTTTTCTCCCCTCCCTCCTCTTCACATAAGTGATCCCAACCCAGAACTTTGCCGTAAAACTTTCACTTTAGTCAAAAGCACCTGGGTTCCTTCCTTTTCTAATCCACATTTCCCAATAGCTAATCTCATCTCATTATTATTTTAATATACCACTGATATTAGCAGTAAAGCTCTCTCTTCTCTTCCAATATTTAACACTTGGAATATTTAACGCAGTTAGATAGTAATTTATCTCATCTCATTTAAATAAATGAGTGTATACTGCATAAAAACTACACAAGGAGTTGAGGAAAACAAGAAAAACAAAACAGAATTAAGAATAGTAGAATTCAGCTCGTCCTCCTCTGATTATTATCTAATAGTAAAGTAAGCAATCCAATTTGGATACCCATTGATAACAAAAAGAGAAAGAAATGAAAAACCGGAATGCTCATTTCCCTTTTCTTCACTCACCGGTTCCTGTGATCAACATTCATTCATCCACACATCATGCCTTCAAGACCCACCAAAACTAAGACCCTCTTCATAGTACTCACCATTTCCGCTGTGATTTTCTGCTCAATCCTCTAGTTACTTCCTCTACCAACTGTGGTATTCTATTGTTCACATGGCCAAGACTATCCCCTTTGATGCAAGTGCTCCTTTGAAGCTCTAAAGATTCACCAATGTCATTGACAAAGGTGGCTCGGGCACTGTTTTCAGGGGAATACTTAAAGATGGCAAGTTGATTGCCATCAAAAGTATAGTCTTTTCAGTCAGAGTTTAAAAATGAGCAGCAGATACTTGGAGGGTTAAGGTCACCATTTTAGGTGATCCTTTTTGGTTACTGTGTGGAAAAGAACACAAGAGTGTCTGTGTTTGAGTATATGCCCAACAGAAGCTTGCAGGAGCTCCTATTTGGTGATGGGGGTTTGAGTTTGAGTTGGGAGAGCAGGTTTTGCTTATTATTGGATGTTGCTAGAGCTTTGGAGTTCTTGCACCTTGGATGTGATCCTCCAGTGATCCAAGCTGATTTCAAGCCAAGCAATATTCTGCATTGCTGAGTGGTGTGGGAAGATCTTTGACTTTGGTTTGTCAAGGAGTGGAGCGTGAGTTTGGGGTAAACTTGGTTAGCCAGGACCTGGGACTCATCCACTTGGCTCAAGCTGGTAACATTTTAGAACTAGTGGATGAGATATTGAAAGAAGATTACAACTAGGACCAAGCAAGCCTGTGTATCAACCTGGCAATCACTTGCTTACAGAAAATTCCATAGCTGCGGCCAGATATTGTTAAGATTTTGAAGGGGGGATGGACCTTCCACCACTTCCATTTGAGTTCTCCCCTTCTCCACCTTTCAAATTATACAGCAAATTAATAGATTTTGTATTGTTGAAGGGTTGAAGGTTTCTTCGTAAGTCCTCAGCTCACTATGTTAGATCAGGTATGATGAATGCAATACGGAATGGATCACTCCAATATGTTTGCATTTGGAGACTGAAATCACTTGTTTTGTTAGATTTTATGTTGAATGCATATCAGATAAGTTATTTGTGTTTTTCTACATTAAATTTCCTTTCATTCTTCTCAGTTTAGCTATGTTAAAGTACTACTGTGTTGACTGTCTCCCCTGTCGGCCTATGACGCACAGATACATTACGGGTACAATATATATCCAATACGGAGATACAGTTATTTTAAAAGTGTATAAGATATGATACGTGCAAGATAAATCTTTAGAAATCTATAAAAATTCATAAAACATAATACATATATAATTGTAATTTTGCAAATCCAAATTAAAAACATACTTTTTGGTCATTATTAAAAAAAATTATAAATCATTGTCATCATAAATTACTTTCTATTACTTACATATAAGAATAGTACTATTAATCCCATTTCTTTTTTGAAATCATTCATAAAGAGAATAATTTTCATTTTTGGTTTATCCCCTATTAAGGGATATTGTTTCTATGTTTCTATAACATACGTACTTATGTATTTCATGTAACTATATTGAATTTTCATAAAATATTTTAAAAGATTAGATACTTCACCAATACGTATTAATGAAGAGTATCGATATAGGATATGTGAAACAAATTGAATTATCAGTACTCTAATGGTTTCAATAATTCACTAATGTGTATCGATTAAGTATCCAAGACAATCAATATCAGATACAGATACATGAAGCAAATTGAAATATCAGGGCTCCACAGTAATGACTCATGGTTGCAACTGAATTGTGTAATATAGATAAGAGCAGAAGGATATCTGTTTGTTGCAGATGTTTTCAAGAGAATATAACTTGTTTGGTAGGCATCCCTTTACTCCTGACAGAAACGCATTCTTATGCTCTAGTCTTTCTGAGATGGACTGACCTTGTTTACTTGTTTACCATATTCAGAAAGCATTGACTTTTGTTGTGATTTTTACTCGTGTTAACATAGGTATCCTATTTGGTAAATGTTAGGAGCGGTAGTTCACCGAATCAAGTTTCTTATGTCCGTGATCCACCTAAGATTTAACCAATTCATCTTGATGAAAGAACTAGAAGATCATTAAGGCTTGAGGTCAAGCATACTTTCTGCTTTCTTTTTGGTTAACAAACAATTATAACACCTAAACGGTTTGAAATTAGCTGACGTTAATAATTGATTTGTCGTGTAATAATGGACCACAGAAGTCAATCAAAGACTGAAATGAATCTCTATTAAGAACAGTATCATTAAACCCCGCCCACCCTAGTAAGCTTGTTTTGTTCCATAATAAACGTGTCATAATGTCGTTGACATAATTTTCTTTTCCACGACTTTGCACAACATGCAATCAAAAAATTGAAATCCCTACGTTTACCATTTCAATTTATTAGATAAAAAAACAGATAACTAAAATAAAGTGGTGGCTAGGTGTTGAAAGGGTTATTTAAAGTACAAGCAAGCGAACACTTGGCATGCTGCCTTTTTAATTACAAGTACCATTGAGAAACATAAATAGTAAGCCTCGTTTAAAATAAATCTGAATGACAAATACATGCCTCGGAAAAAGAAAATTTGGTACTTGGGAAAAGAAGCTCACGGAGAATGTATATTGAAGACAAAGAAAGGGACAAGTTCAGGTAGTGCTGGATGTTATGGATATCCATCCTTTGGCAAATTCTCCAAACCCCATTTTCTACAAATGTGTAAGAATGTGGGGTATTTGGACAGCAGCACTTGCAATGAAACCCTTCTCTATTAGCAATTCTGCCGTGAAAGAAAAGCATTCAGCCCCAACGAACAATTGCCGAACCCCAGGTAAGACCGGCGCCAAAACCGGCAGTTGCAATAGTCTGGCCTGCCTTAACCTTACCACTTCGAACCGCTTCATCTAAAGCCAAAGGAATGGAAGCTGCACTTGTGTTACCATAATTAGCTAAATTTGATATCACCCGTTCTGAGGGGAGTTCTAACCGAGTAGCAACTGCATCAATAATCCTCTGATTTGCCTGCACTAATCATGAAGTAAGGCACCCTAAGTGTATGTAACATCACCTTTCTCCTAGATACTATCATGCATGCCGTGTAATTCTCAGGTTAACCAAAATGATATTTTGTTTTCAATCATAACCACCCGCATGTGCAGCTAATGAATTGTTGGATATAAAGGATATGTCAAGTTTTCCAGCTTTTTAATTTGTACTTCACATTCTTTTTACTAGAAAACAAACATACAAATGAACTTCATACCAGCAAGTTTGGCAAGTAAAGGATACAAACAAAGCAATAGCAACTTTCTATCCACCTAGGGTACCAAAAAAACAATGCATAGCAAATCCATTGTGTCTACCCATTTGAGGAAATCATAGCAAGTTGCACTAGAGATTCAACCAATAGATATTACCTATGCCCTAAGCTATCATCATATTTGCTACAAGCAACAATAATGCTGTGCATAGTTAGTATGGGCAACAGATGATAGAATTGGTTCATTCATCAGTAATATTCCCAGCATAGATATCCAATAAATAAGCACATTGACAACACACTCGAATATTATTTTATAGATCGTTTCATCATACCTGATGGAGAAGTAGCCAATCAATGCTAGATGCAGGGAGACCAGCCTTTTCAAGGGCAGATTCAATTGACTGTGGTACACATCGTACAGCAAAGCGAAAGACTTCTTTGCCATTCATTTGAATGCATGAATATGAGGACTGCTTGGGAGGAAAGCCAAGCACAGAACCATTTGTATTCAATGCATTATTTGACTCATTTTCTTTCATGGCAGCATTCAAGTGCCTATATGAAGAGTTGGTGCTTAATCACATAGCTTACAGGAAGAAGACAACAACTCTTTTGAGTAATGTAAGAAGCACAAACCTGTTACCACTGCCATCACTATGCAAATCAAAACCAAATAAACCATCTTCCTCACTGTTGCAGGCCTGCAATGTAAACACGGTACCAAAGCAAAGGCATCAATTTATATCTCTTGACTATAAATGACTACTTTCATTTGTCAAATAAAGTAGCATCATTTCATTTTAACTTTTAAGCAACAATAAAATCTAGAGAAAACCTGGGGAAAGCATACTTCATCTAAGAATTTATGTAATATTATATTTGCAACTTTGAACTATTATTTTAAGGATGAGGATAACAGATTGTTTATCTTCATCATCTTAAATTTTAGAAAGATTCTTGAATCCTTACCTTTGTCACAAACAAAGATAAGACAAACATAACCAACAAAAATTGTAATAGCCAAGAAACAAGATCTGATTGCTAACTGACATTTGCTACAAGGAAGATATACATTTACCTGTACTAGTACAGCACCAGCAGCATCCCCAAAAAGAATACAGGTCCCTCTGTCTGTCCAATCAACATATCGTGAAAGAGCATCCGCCCCAATAACTAAAACATTATTAAATCCACCTCCTGCATTCACACAACAAAGGGCAATGATTTTCACCATATATAGGAATTATTAAGCCAACAAAAATAACCAATTCATACCCCTAATGTGACAAGCAGCTGATATTAAACCCAACACAAATCCACTACATGCAGCAGTAATGTCATAAGACAATGGATTTGTTTTGCAGCCAAGTTGTTTTTGAATCTGCAAGTTGTAACAACAATAAAATCATAGGAGAGGTTCCATAAATGAAAAGAAGATACCCAATCTTGGAGAGATAAGAGTACAATCATAAGATTAATCATTTGCAAGAGGAGGTTTGAAACATCATAATTTCTCAAATATGCCACCAATCCCTTAAATTTGCTAATATAAAAAAACAGAGTACTATGCAAAGGTTAAAGACAACAGCAGAATGTAAAGAATTATTCTCAACACAATACATCCTGAACCCATACCTGTGGAGCACTACCAAAAAGGTCCTCTGGCGTAGATGTGCACATCAATATTAGGTCAAGATCATCAGCATCTACCTTTGCCATCTCAAGAGCTTTCCTAGCTGCCTCTACTGCTAAACTGGTCAAGCTATCTCTATCTGCAAGCACAAAAGCAAGAAATAGAAGGCAGACACATCACTATACTATACTATAAAACTTCCAAAACATTTCTAAACAAGTTTGGACGGGACTATCTTATGAAAACAAGCATGGGTTTACAGCAGGCAATGCAACATAAATAGAAGCTTCACCCTCTTGATGTTCAATTTTGCCTTGCCAATTTATCTATCATAAAGTGGCTAAGCTGAGAGCAGGAACTGTAACCTAATCAACTTCTAACCACTGTACTGTACCTATCTGTTTATAGCACTATTATGAAAGATGGGACTAATGCCATTGCTAATGACTAACCTGAAAGAACTCGTCTTCTACGAATCCCAGTGCGAACAGATATCCATTCATCAGAAGTATCAACCATTTTTGAAAGGTCATCATTAGAAATCTGAAGAGTTGGCACAGCAGAACCACATCCAACTAACTTGCACCCTTTGCTGACAAGCCTGCGGAGTGTAGACACTTAAATTATTTGAACGATAGGGAAAAACAAACAGCTTATTGTGATCCCAAATAACACTAACAAAGGCTAGGCCATGTTACATATTATAAGGAAGAGTCTGACTTATAACTTAGAACTAGAATGTTTAAAAGTGATGATGCTAGAGATGACAGATCTCAGGGTGAATCATTTACATTTTCATACTTAGTTTTTAGCATGGATAACAAATCACACTGGGATACTATTAGGAGAACTCAACAACAAATCTTAATTTTGATCTTGCTTCCTTCTCCAAACCCAATAAATAATAATAAAAGCACCACCCAAAACTAAAACTTTCTGTGCGAATGTACAATATATAATATAATTATAACATTTCTAACCTAGAAAAAGAATTTGCTGATTTGACCAATCCATGTGAAATATATGTATGAGCTTCCTCACCATACAGGTATTTGCTAATTTGACCGTCTTTCATTCCTATCCAGTTATTTCTCTCTTTTGGCCTTCCAGGACCCTCCTCACCATACAGCTCCACTGGAAGCTTATTTAAGCTATTGAACAGATTTCAAAGCAAGGGAGAAAGAGCATTTGCTATCTTATCCAGCTCAGTTTTTTAATCATAAACAATTTTAGGACACCACTCTCTCATAAACTGCAACCACCGAGTCTCTATGACAACATCTCCTAGATACTCAGCTGCAACTAGCTCAAATTGAACACTAGAATCCACATACAAATTACTAGAGTAGCATCAATTCTTTCCCCAAAGCTTTTTTTAATTAAACAATTGTAAAAGAAGAAAAAAACTTTTGACCCCCCTTCAAAAGATTTTTGGATCCATCCCTGCTCCCAGCCATCCAATTCCATATCTCCAATCAGATGGAATCATTCTTATAGAGAAGCAAATTCAGTTACCGATGCTCTTGCTAACCATGCCAAACCGATACATATTGGTTTAAAACTCTTCCATCAAAGACTTTTTTATCGTTTCCCACATGTATCCGAGCCAATCCTGTTTGAGGCACTAAAAATGCACTAAATATGGACATCTCCCCCAGCGGAGATTCGAACTTTGGTTCGCCACGGTTCGCCATGTTGTGAGAGACTAGCCCTTCCGCTAGACCCAACTTGCGTTGGTTTTCTAGTTTTGGTTAGGGCCGGTTGTTAAATCAAAATACAAAATGGGAAAATCATTGTTGGGTGTGATTCAAAATCGAAGCTTTAACAGATATAGATCAAGTAGAGGAGAAAAACCGACCTGGGTATTGGAGATTGGGAAGAAGAGGAAACGGTGGAAGCATGTTTCTCAGCTCCTTCGATGTTTCCAAAGCAAACAACTTTGGCGGAGAATCCAATGGCAGTAGTGAGAGGCCGAACCCTCACTCTGAAGCTTGGAACCGAAGGGGTGAACAACCCAGATGCATTCGCCATTTACAACGAGAAGAAGAAGAAGAAGAACCAAGTATATATGATGAAACACCAACCAACAAAGGAATATATATATATATATATAAATAAATTTTGCAGTGTGTATATTAAATGGTGGAGAAGAATGCAACCAAGAGAGAGAGAAGTAAGGCCATTAAAGGAAGAGAGAACAACAATGATCTTCGGCAGCTCCGAAACAATGCAGCGATGAGCGATTATGGCAATCCAATTTGAGGAAACTCCAATGTTCTTACTCGAGTCTCGTGTCATGTTGTCTGCCAATTTTATTATAACAATATTATTATCATTATTATTCAATAAATTGTATATTTTTATTATTAATAATAATAATATTAACAATAGTAAAATTATGAGTGTATTATAAAAAACTATGAAAGAAATGTTTATTGAGCATTAAAATTGGATGACAAGGTTATTGTTAATTTCAAAAGAATATTATATTATTATTATTATTATTATTATTATTATATAATGATAAAAAAATATAAATAAATAAGGGATGAAAAGAACACTAGTATTCACAATCCTAACGCAATTGACCAGTGAGACAGTTGAGGTTTAATGTGAAATTTACAATAATGGAGTGAACCAGCTAAAATCACAACTAATTAATTATTAACAAAATTAAACAGATCGAACTAATGGTGAGTGAAACTTTTAATTTAAAGTTAGCGTAAGTCCATGTTTCATCCTTCAAATTTTACGGATGTATAATTTTGATTTTTATAAAAATTTAATAATATATTTTATCTTTAATAATTTTAAAATTTATCAATTCTTTTCACATATTATCTAAAATTAAACAAAAAAATGTTCATATGATTGTAATTAATAATATGTATAACTATATGAAATTAATAATATTAAATATAAAAATTAAATTTACTTTATATATTTTTTAAAAAAATAAATAATTATTTTTCAATTTTTAAAATGTATTAAAGCAAAAAAAAATTAATATTATTAATTTTTTATGTGAATAAGTTAGTCACGTGTGTTATTAATTACAATCACATCAAATTCACCATGTTGACAATTGTAAAGTTTCACAACGTTTATATTTGAGAAAGTAATTTATTTGACAAGAGAATTCATATTCAATCTCTTTGTGTACAAAATTTCATTGGAACAGTTGTGTACCAGGAGTGAGATTAGTTTTTGACTCAATGGATTAGGTGGTATCTCTAACCTAAGACAAAAAAAAAAAATCACAATCACATCAATAACTTTTGTCTAATTATAGACAACAAGATAGACTAAAATTGTTCAATTTTAAAAATATCGAGAACTAAATATACAATTAAAATTTTATGAGGATTAATATTACATATTCGCGAAACTATAGGACCATAATTAGATTTAAGCCTATATGCTTAACTAATTATTAAGAAAATGAAACATAATAAGTTGTTAATGAGTATCAAGACAAAGAATTTACAGTGGTCTTGCTTAGCTAAGATTAAGGGAAAAGGTTGGATCTATGGTAAAGCTAAAAACTTTTAGATAATTTAGCTATAGAAAAATTATTAGGTAATTTAACTAAAAAAAATTATTAGATAATTTTAAACTATCAATCATGGTAGTTAGTATCGTATAATTCATGATATAATTCATACAATATTATATAAGTCACAAAGTTGGTGACACAAATAATTGAACAAATCATTTTTGTGCTTGAATTACACCATGAATCAAATTTGAATCATAAGAATTTTAATCTAAAGAAGAATCACATAATTTTTACATAAGTTTTGTTAGGTTTAAGAAGGAGTTACAACATTCTGTTATTCCTTTAAGGGTCATTGTGTTTAGTTTGAGCAATGTTTTTCATTTCTAAAATCAAAGAAAATAATGGCTAGAACAAGCAAATCACATCACATTGCAGTTCGTTCCACACTTTTGTTAATTGTTACATTTTCATCAAACAAGTCAAAGAAAAGAAATGACTTGATTCACAAACTTAATGGGTCCAACCTTAAATAGCAATATATTGTGTTGTGTGTTTTATTTAAACAAATTTGGATCTTGATTTTTTAGTTGTAAGATAGACAATGCTTTGACTTTGACTTTAACTTTGGATAGTCAATTTTAACCTTTAATGTTTGTATTTAAGTATTGTATAGTACAAAAAAAATATTTAATTGATAAGAAAAAATTGTATTTCAATTATTGTTTAATATCTTTTTATCATTAAATCTACTATAAAACTTAGAAAAATATGTTATAATTTTTCAAATACAAATATTTAATTAATTTAATTAATATGTTAATATATAATAAATTTAATAGAAAAATATTTATTATAAGTTTTAATATTAGAATGCTTATTATAAAATTTAAATTATCATAAATTTTAAGATTATTCTATGATAACAAATTTAACTATACTTATGCATTTCATGCTCTTAGAGTTATTTTGTTTCAGTAATGATCATGAATATGTGATAATATCTCTTTGTTAGTTTGCATATGCTATGTTTTATTATTGGTTGTGAATATTATAATGTACAATACGGTCCAATTTGCGATTTAGAAAATGGGTATTCTGATTCATGATTTGTGTCACAATTTAACTACCTTGTTATTAATTATTATGATGTTGACCAAATTTTATATAATATGTATATTTTTAATTTATAAAAAAAATTAATAACACTCGATTATGTGTTATATAAAGATTAATTAAGACTATTTTGATTTCAAATTACCTAATAATTTCTTGCCGTTGAAAGTGTCAGTGATTTAGTTTTTAATTCAACTTTGCTAGCCCCTTCTTCAAAAATTAGTAGAACTTACTTCAATGTTAAAGTTTTGAACTTAAATTCTTGAACCAATGCCAATATTGTGAGTGAAAGCGAAATTAAGAGTGTAAATGCAAAGGGTAAGGAAATTTTAGCTCTGGGCAGAGAAGATTGGAATGGTAAGTGTTTTTTTCCTTATGACGATGAGCTTTCTCGCATTGAATATAACAATGTTTTGTTGCTTTTACATTGAAAAAAGAAAGAAAAAAAACTAATTTAATTTGTTATTTGAATAGTTTATTCATATGGAAAATTAGATGTAAAAGATAAGGATAAATGTACTCGTATGGATGAAAATGATGTTTTAAAAATTAGATTGATTCTTAACTCAGTTGAGATATTGGGTCATTAAATCATTAATTGAATCATTAGATGTTAATTGAATTGTATGAACAAATTATAAATAATAAAATTTAAAATAAATATATAAATATATATTATTTTTCATAATTATACCATAAGTAGTTATTGTGGATTAGTGGTAAGTGACTTTGCTAGTCCCTTCACACATACACATTTAAATCTTATAGGTGTTTTTTATTATATATTTTCAATATTGAAGCTATTGCAATAATAGACAAACACAGCCATGCAAAAATTAAGTCTTGAATTTGGTTGGGTAATTTTCATTGATTAAACCTAATTTGAAGTAATTGTATGTTGGTTGTTTATAGGCATGCCTTATGCTCTTTTATTTTTTAATAAAAGTTTTGCTTATAAAAAATGATTTTATGTATATCAATTAAAATACCACTCCTATAAACTTAGTATTATATATCCACATCGATGTTTTATTATAATATTCACATTCATTTCAACAATTACACGTTCAAATTATATTATCTAAACAATACTCATTTTGTTAAAATCACATTCAACATAAAGTATGGAAAAGATAAATTACATTACTCCAAATTCTATTTTGATTAAAATCAACTTAGTTAATTATATATTAACACAATCAAAATCCACTTCACCAACCTTATTAGATAAAATGAAGGAAAGACAAAGAGTATGTCTAGTCCAATTTTTTTCTCCTTAAAAGTTATTTTTAAGTTACAATTAAAAATAACACTTAAACAAAGTAAATGTTGATTGTTAATTTTTTATTTTTTTCAAATAAATTCCTTTTAAACTAAAAGATGATTGATAAAAAAAAGTTAAAACCTTTAATTTTATTTAAAACTAGTTATCTTATTCTACAAAAATATATTTATAAATTTAAAAATATTTTTTCATATTAGTTTAATTTACATAAATTTTTTTAATGAAAATAAAAAAATTAAAATATAAATATTTAAGAGAAATAATATAATAATAAAAAAATTACTATAATAATAATTCACAAATATTATATATAACAACACTAAACGTGGTGGGATTTTTATCCATCTTATAACGAAGATTTTTCAACAATGATCATATAAAAAATTGCATAAAAAAGTCTATTAACATAAAAAAAAAAAATGTTTGCCATGTTGGGTGTAGTTAACAGCTAACGACTGATTTAATCAATGAAAAACAATTGGGCAATTCCCAATGTGCACCGATAATTAAAGAAATGCCCATTAAGCAGACCTTATTTTTGAGGGGGAACATGAAAGCATTGGTGTCAAAGCTAAGCAGCTCCATTAGGGTTAAATGTATGTAAACCATTCCCCTAAAATTGTGGAAAATGGGTAGTTAGTTATAGGGAACAACTAATAGGGTTTAGGCTTTGTAAGTAGGAGAATATGAGATATAAACAAGGTCCACAATTAAAATCAATACAAATTTCTTATTTTCATTTACTTGTTTAAATTTACAACTTTTTTTTTTATAACTTTATTTATTATTTTTGTCTTTAAATTCAAGTATTTACAATTTTATTTATTTTTCAAGCCCTTTGAAGTAAAGTAACATAGAAGCCTCAGTCTGCAAACTGCTAGAATTAACTATAAAAATTATTGATAAGTATTAATAGAACAGTATTAATTAGCTTGCACACTTTTTTTTTTAATAATTATGAAATAAATTATTAAGATTGTCTTTATTTTAACTAAAAAAATATTTTTACAATTTTCTCTTTCCAATAATTATATATATATTAATAGATATAATAGTATTTAATAAATTCAAAAAATTAACATATAACTACTAATCTATCTATTTCTATATATAAAGATGAAATAATGTACATTATTATTATAAATATATATATATATATAAGATCGGAAGA
>JAMLFT010004976.1:0-18440 GCA_026544285.1 Pachyrhizus erosus | reverse complement strand
TTAAAAAATTATATATGTTTATCCTATCAAATTCCTTGATAAATATAACAAGTTAATAAACTAGTATTGTTATTATTACGTCATTAATTAACATTATCATTTTGACGGTAGAAACTAAAATAAAAAATGTTAAATTTTTAAAGAATTAAAAAATAAAACATTCTATTTTATAAAAAAGTAAAAAGCTATTTTAAATAATATTGATATTAATTTAATACAGTATAACTAAAATTAATTAGATTAAGTAATTATTTAATAGTAAAATAATCTAAAAGTAATTTTGAAAAATAGGTCTGTTTTCTGACGAAAAGATTTGTTTATCAACTACTTTCTGTTGAAAAACACTTGGCTAATTATCGACAGCCTAATCGTCAGTAATTGGTGACAACAACAATTTCACTAATTATCGACCGTAAAATTGTAATACTTGGTTACAGTTCTTTTCTTTGAGTGGTAGAAATTGTTACCGACGCCTTCATTTGTTAGTAATCATTAGAAAAATTGTGTTATAGAAGGTAAGGCAATAATACATTGTTCAGTTAATATAAAGGACAAATTCATTGATCTAACAGTAAAGGTTACATCTATAAATTCCTTCTTTATATCTATTACATCAAATAAAATCGAAATCTTAATTCCTACAATAAGAATCCTTTTAATTCTTAACCATCTCTAAAGGATCTGAAACCTTCAATAATTTATTCAATTTGGAGAGGACAAGCACACAATAATTAGTTTGTAAAAAAATGAAGAGAAAGAAGAGAGAAAAATCTAGAAGTCACTGCTTGAAAGAGGTTCATGACCATCATCTCCAATGAAGATATTATCATAGACAATTGCAGCAATTGCTGCACCAATGAATGGACCAACCCAATAGACCCAGTGATGAGTCCATGACCAGGTAACCACAGCAGGGCCAAAGGACACAGCTGGGTTCATGGATGCACCATCAAAAGCACCACCAACTAAGATATTGGCACCCACAATAAAGCCAATTGCAATTGGGGCAACAACTCCCACATTCCCTTTCTTTGGGTCCACTGCTGTGGCATAAACTGTATATACCAAGCCAAAAGTCATCACAATTTCAAAAACCAGTGCATTCCAGACAGACACACCAGGGGATAGAGAAAAGCCTGATGTTTCCTGCAATGTACAAATTACGAAATTAGGGTTTCAATTATGAAATGAGTGCAAAAGATTACTATCAATAATGAGTGGCAATGTTAAAATCTTCAAACAGAAGGTTATGGTTACCATTCCACCGGTTGCAGACTTGAGAAGAATGCATGCAATAACTGAACCCAGCAACTGTGCAATCCAATACAAAATACCTCTCAACAGGGTTATGTTTCCTCCTATGAAGGCACCAAATGTGACTGCAGGGTTCACATGCCCACCAGAAATGTTTGCCCCGACAGAAACAGCCACAAAAAGCCCAAATGCATGAGATAGCGATGCAGCAATGAGGCCAGCAGGTGTTGCAGGTCCATTGTTGGTAAGTTTGCCTGCCAAAATAACCAAGAATTAGTCATTTCACTAGCATACCAAAAGCCTCACACTGCTAGGCCTAGAATCATAAACATATATTAGTCTTAAACTATATTACAATTTCTTGTATGTAGGGAGAGGCAGAGGGGAAGCCTTAACTTTACACTAAAGTTTTAAGAATTTAGGCAAGTGCCAATCAAATTAAAGCTCAGTGTGTGCGACACTTGTAATTTAGATTATTCTAAACAGCAATGTAACTTTATATAGGACTAAGATAAGCTTGTAAAACACATATTGGAGTAAAAGGAATACTATGTTGAGTGCTCACTGTAAGCCATGCCAGATCCTTCCCCAGCAAAAACAAAAATGATCATGGAGAAGAATTCTGCAAATGCTGCTCTAATAGCATCTGGTTGGCCAGCCTCTCTAGGGGACCCAATTGCAATTCTATACATTGTCATTATTATTAGATAGCTCACGAATCAGAACCTCAAGAAACAGAAGAGAACCTATGTGTTTCTTGATTTTATTGTTAAAAGTGAGGCAAATTGTGAGCTTTGTTTGCACTGTAAACACCAAAATTAACGGCCAAGGAAACGGTCAGTAAGACTGTGTACTATAATGTAAGCATGCAACGTAAGACTAAGGAGTGGAGTCTTCAAGGAGCCACTTGGTCATAGTTTTGCCACATGTGTGGCTGTGATGTGTTGTAGCTTAAGTGGGAGATCAAAGGATTTTTACAAAAGGTTTTGCTTAATTATATTTTTAGCATCAGCGAAAATGCCGGCTAGTCTAATATTTGACGATCAACAAAACAGACTACGCTTGATTTTTTTTTTTTTAATGCCCGAGTATTGTAACTACTTGCTTTAAGTACTTCATAATATAATCACCTATCCAATGGAAATGGTAGTTTAATTTGTGTGTCTAAGAACACAGTAATCACCTATCCAATGTAGTAAGATTATGATATCCAAAATCAAGATGTACACATGTTAATATATTACCCAACAATAAAACTCCACTAGATGGGTAAAGACGATTATTTTTTTATTATTATTTCTATAAAGGGATTGCCTTTTTTTTTATTCTTGCATATTAAAAAAAAATTAATTTTATTTAATATTCTGAATAAGAAAGTTAGTTAGACTTTCTCAAGCACACTCTCTTTCAAACGCTCTACATGATTTGATAAAACTTATTAAAAATTATCAATTTTGATAGATTTTATTTTTAAATTAATAAAAAAATATTAAATAAAGAATAAAATTTACCAAAATTAATAACTTTTAATAAATTTTAGTCAATTAAATAGAATGTTAGAAAGAGAATGTTACAAATAACATGTTTTGAATTTACATAAGAATTTTTTTATTTTTTTATTTAGATAATGTTTTTAATTTCCATGTCTCAGTATTTTATGGGAAAAAAAAACCAATTTTAAAATGGAATATTATTTTTACATCAAATTTTTATAACAAATTATACACAAGATAAAGATATAAAGTGAAGAAAGAAATGTGTGATAAGATAGGTGATGCAATCATGAGAAATGGAAAAAAAAAAAATGAAAGTGTAAAGAATAACATTATTCGATTCTGAATACAGCAATGATAAAAAGAATCACCTAATACTTTAGTATGTAGTGTACTTACATCATCATATCACACTGAAGTGCCTCCTTTGGTATATAATCTACCTCTTCAATCTGTATTTAAGCACTTTGGATTCTCACCTGGGAGAATTTGTTTAATCAAAAACCTGCAAAATCAGTGGTTAATTGGTCATTACACAGCAATTGGAGAGAAGAGAAAATGTTAGGCAGCAGAGAATCCAAGCTTGTCTAAGTGAGTGGTTCTAAATTTGATTTTAGATTATCTTTATTTTACAAAAATAATTTTGGTTAAAATTAAATTTAGAGTGAAGTAATTTAAGTTTTAAAATTTTTGTTTCAAAAGTAAATTTGCAGTAGAACTCAGTATAAAATTTTCACTCTCAATGCAAAAGCTACAATTTTTTTACTTTTACTAAATCCTGTTTGAAGAACAAACTTGATTTTACTTTGAAACAAAGGAACATGTTTTCTGAAAATCACATTAAACACCTACAAACACCCTATATCTAATTCTGCATTGCAAATTCAAACATTCCTTACATATAGTACCTTGTGTTAACAACAAAAATGAATTCTAACCTTCTATTGGGCTAATTTTGTGTGTTTTCATAATCAATTCTTTGACGAGTATAACTGATTTTAAGAAAAGTAAAAATTTAAAGGGCTCTTTAAAATAAGTTATTTGTTTTAGACATTTTATGTAAAGCAGAAGCTATTTTATTTTCAATTGTAATTTTATAAGTATTTTTCACATAAAATTGTAAGGACGTTAAAAATCATTTCTATCTTGGAAAAATAAAGGATCATAACTTATTTATAATTTTCAAATCCAATAAGGATATCATTGTTTAAAAAATTACTCTGGATCTTATTTGTTACTTTCTCTTGCAAGAGTAATTCACGCATTTAGAACATTGAATTGAAGTATAAGACATGGTTTGACTAAACTTATTAATAAATGCTTATAGTAGAGAAAATAAATTACAAAATAAATCAAACTACTTCCATAAATTAAAACAACTTATACATTTCAACTAATAGAAAAGTTAGATGAAAAAACTTTTATAAAAATTAATTTTAATTTATAAAAAATATTTTTCTTTTTTTCTTTTATAAATACTTATTGAAACATCTATTCAAACATTCTAAATATTTTACATGCACGTGTACACCCAAAACAAAAAATTAAAATTACTTGAATTAAGTAAATTTATAGTGAGAGAAGGGATGAAAAAACATTCTAACATAAACCAGACATTATCAAACCTACACTTGCTGGTGGGGTTGTGTAGATTCTGCTTAAAATACAGAATCTTGGGGTGAAAAAAAAAACAAGAAAAATCCAGAACACTGGCCTCTTCTTCTGTCACGCTCGAAGGGCAAATATGCAAAAAGTAAATTTGAAAAGATGCTTCAACTAAAACCAGGCAAAAGGAGGCGAATGAAATCAAGGATTTGTGTGCACGGAACACGGAAGTTTTCTCATGTAATAGAAGCAGGTGATGAAATGCTCTGAAAGTCCTATTGCCTAGATGATACATGTTATGTACTGAACATTGAATCTTTATACAAATAAAAAGGAATGAAAAAATTAATGTTATAAAAGACTAATATAGTTAAGATTATGAAGGGAAAAACACTCGGGATTCAAGCAGCAAAAGGAATGCCTTCCAAACTATTGCTATATATATACAGAGGTTACAACTCTTCGGTCTGAACTTTCTACAATTATCACAAATTGAAAAAGAAAAAAGAAAAGCAAAATTACAGTTATGAATAATCCACGCGTAGTTAGGGAGACTGAAAAGGAAGTCCAGTAAACGAACGAGTCACCTCATCTCAGCAGTATTAGTGTTGATTCCACTCTCTCGAGAAACAAATCAATACCATGGATAGAAAACACCCTCAGTCTAAGCTGCTTGCCTCCAAAAGAATTCAAGCCAAGTCCGCAAACCAACCAAACTCCAAAATTCTATATTTTAAATTCCTACACATCTATTTGTCCTACAGTATTTTCTCTTCCTATGCCTACTAATGCCAGGAGCTAATCCAAACCCCATCATTCCCATCGCCACCCACAATTTCTACACGACATTCTTGAAGAAACCCTTCAGGTGCAGGAGTCACCAACATTAAGCCGATGGCTATGTTCATGAACCAACATTAGTAGCAATTACTCACAACATCACATACTCCATCCTAAACAAGCCGATGCTGACGTAAAGCCTTACCAAAATGAGGTTGCATCAGTCGGACATACAAACCATTCTTTGCTACCAATGAATCATGACTGCCCTCCTCCACTATCCGTCCTCCATTAAGCACTACAATATTATCCACGTGCCTCATCATTGCAGCCCTATGCGCTATTAAAATAGTGGTCTTGTTTCCCATTATCAGCGTGTCAAGAGCCTCTTGCACTACCCGGCTTGACTCAGATTCAATTGATGAACTAGCTTCATCCAACAACAGGATAGGGGCATTTTTCAGCACTACCCTAGCAATTGCAATTCTCTGCTTCTGTCCTGGGGTTAAGTCAACACCTCTCATCCCAACATGAGTGTCATAGCCATGAGGCAAGCTGCTAATGAAATGATGAGCATTTGCTATTCTTGCAGCCTCTTTCATCTCAGCTTCAGTGGCATTATGCCTTGCATATATAATGTTTTCCCTTATGGTTGTTGAGAAGATAATAGGCTCCTGCTGAACAAGACCAAGGTGGCTCCTCAACCATCTCAAGTTATAAAGCTTTAAATCCCTACCATCCAGGAAAACTTGGCCTGCAACTGGATCATAAAATCTCTCAATCAAAGATATTATAGTGCTCTTTCCTGACCCAGAAACTCCCACAATAGCAACTGTTTGGCCCCCAGTGACTTTGAGGCTAAAATTGCTCAATACCAACACTTCAGGACGAGATGGGTAACAGAAATCAACATTTTTTAACTCAATGCTTCCATATACATTGGGTGGCTTCAATGCTGAGCTATCATCAGGATCAATTTTAGGCACACGATCTATAATTTCAAACACTGATATGAGAGATTTTTGTCGTTTAAGTATGTAAGGAGCCAATCCAAAAGGCTCCACAAGTGCAAATGTTGCAAATGAGAAAACCATGTATTCCTTGAGTGCAGTAGGTGGATCCATGTAACCACGTTTTATACAAATTGCAGTGTACCAAAGTAGCAGGGCATTACAGGCAAAAAGTAGAAACTGTGAAAAGCCAAATGCAAAACCAATTGCCATCCCATGAAGAAAGCTCTGCTTAAATATTTTCTTTAATTGCAGCCTATAGAGCTCCATTACCTTGTTACCAGCACAAAAAGCAACAACAGTGTAAATGTTCCTAACTGCATCTTCAAGAACCAAAGATGCCTTTCTGTGCATTTCCTGGATTCCCCTCGAAAATCCAGCAAGCCAAAATTTCTGCAATATTCAAGCAGACAGCATTTAATATGGGTTTCATGCAGAAGATTAAAGTAAACCACCAAACTTCTATTATTTTTTTCAGGCTTTGGCAAGTCATTCATATAATTAAAAGATCCATAAAACAAAATCACATTGTATTTCAAAGATCTAACTTATCTAGAACAGGTACATTAGTTTAACAACATCCATTTTCAGAAGTTACATTTCAGCAGGTGCAAACCTGGGCAATGGCAGAAACACAGAGAATTGGAAGGGTTGCAAAAGCCACAAGTGCTAACCGCCAGTGCAGCAAAGCACCAATAAGAAGACCGACAATAACTGCAGCACTGTCCTGAATAAATATGGAAAGCCTGTTGCTAAAAGCAGCTCGCACAAAAGTAGCATCATTGGCCAATCGCATGGACAAATTGTCAGCACTGTTTTCCTCATCATCAAACCATCCCACTTCATTGCGTAGCATGGCTGCCATTATTATAGAAGCAGGTTAAGTAATGTTCAAAATTATTACATTTTTTTAAAAGAAAAACACAGCAAAAGAGGAGTTATGAACCTGAGAACATCATTCTCCTAACTCTTTCTGTCATTTTCTCTCCCATAATACCAAAGTAGAAATGCTGTAAAAAGTTGGCAACTACTGTCACAATACCCATGCAGCCAATGATCAAGCACCACCTGTCTACCTCCCGTTCTAGGTGATGAGTATCATCAATTCTATAGTAAGCTGTCACTACAAGACCAATTACATAAGCAAGAAGGGGATTGAAAGAACCAAAGATTGCAGCACCTATGCTTCCTAACACGGCATAAAGCCACTCAGCAAAACTAAGCTCAGCCAGCTTCTGCAGCGATGGTGGTTTTCGATGTCGTGCACCCTTTGTTTCTCTCATTTTAACTGAAACATCATCAGAATGACTATGTGGTCTACTAAAAGTCTGTGAATGGGAGCGCTCATTTTTAGGATCAGATGTTAAAAGAGGTGAAACAGGAGATTCTGGATCAGAATCATTTGAAATTTGTCGATGCACAGAGTGAACATCAATCTTTGGTAACTCCGGCAATCTCATTTCAAAACTATCCTGCCTTCTTATTGATGGCTCCTTATCTGCTGCATCCAATGCCTGACCATTTTCAAGCATCTTCTCAGGTGGTGGGCTCCGGACTTTTGGTGATTCTTGCAAGTTAAAGATGCCATCTAGAGGTCGGGATACATTAGAAACTCTTTGAAGAGAGGGTGACTTCATCATTTTAGGGGATGATGGTTCTTTGAAGCTATGACCTGAAGAATCCTTCTCAATTTGGAAGGCAGTAGTTTCCTTGTAGTTTCGAACAGGCATCCTGGTGATCATTAAAAAATAAAAAAGTAAGCCATCAAAATGCCAGTGGGGAAATCTTAAACATTATTCAAACAGAAAACGTGTAAACATAGTTCAAAGGTCATTCGTATGCACTAAAAAAGGTGTAAACATTATTAGTTTCTTATTCAAAGAAATAATTTTCTTAACAAACTCTTTCCTCTTTCATCATCCCAATATTTTAAGAGCTCCAAGTTATATTATGGGTAGACACAAACAATAATGCATGGAAAAGGAAGAAGTGTGATTTGTTAAAGTATTAGACCTCTTGGGAAGTTTTGCTGCCTCTTCACATCGAAGAAGCTCTGCATATAAGCCATCCAAGGTTAATAATTCATCATGAGTACCCATTTCAACAAGCTGACCTTCCTCCATAACAGCTATATAGTCAGCATTCTTTATGAGACTAAGCCTTCGAGCAATTATTATTGTTGAGCGTCCCAACATAAGCAAATCCAGAGCCCCCTGAACAGCCCTCTCAGCCTCAAAATCAAGTCCACCAGTAACCTCATCAAGCAGAAGAATTGATGGATTTAGAAGCACGGCTCTAGCAATAGAAAGTTTTATTTTCTGCTCTTCAGTCAAAGTTAAACCAGCCCTGCCAACCTGAAAGCCAGGAGCACCAGTTTTGGAAATTAAAACCTGACAGCCACTTGAAGAACACAATTAAAAATACCACTCTAGGGAAACATGAACATGTCAACCAAGCTTTACCTGAGTGTCATAACCTTTCTCTAATGAGCTGATAAATGTGTGTGCATGAGCTATTTTAGCAGCCTCTTCAATTTGATCCATGGTGGCATCCCTCCCATAAGCAATGTTGTCTCTTATACTCAAACTGAGCAAAGCAGGCTCCTGGGTGACTAGTCCTATTTGGCTCCTCAGCCATTCCAGTTTCAAATTCTTGATGTTTTCACCATCTAAAAGAACTTCTCCTGAATCACAGATCAGCAAATCAATTTAGATCTGTAAATGACCAATAGAGAACTTTGAATGCAATCATACTGAATCACAGATCAGTAAATCAATTTAGATCTGTAAATGACCAATAGAGAACTTTGAATGCAATCATACTGTATCAAGGGGGAAATAATTACCTAATGTAGGATCATAAAAACGCTCCATGAGTGGAATAATACTACTTTTTCCAGAGCCATTTCTGCCAACAAGTGCTACAGCTTTCTTAGCAGGCACAGTGAGATAAAATCCACTCAAGATAGGGATTTCAGGACGAGACAGATAGCTGAAATAAACATTCCGAAACTCTATATTTCCTTGCACAGAATCAGGAGCAGTGCCATCATGATTAACAGATGAGGATGACCGACTTATCATCTCAAATAGTCTATAAGCAGCTATCCGTCCCTGATCAAATGAGTAGAAATTTGTTGCTGCTTGATTCAATCCCCTGAATAAAAGTAACAAAAAATAAGTTAAATAATTAACATATAATGAAAATATATGAGTTGGGTGGGAATAATGCTCACAGGCCACTTAGAATTACAGCAAAAAGAGCTGTTATAATTTCACCACCATGAGCTCTACCATGAACAACCAAGAATCTTCCAACCCAGAGTTGTAATGCACAAGAACATATTGCTAGCCCATACGTAAATCCAAGACCAAGCCCTTGAACGAGACTTATTAATATACCATATCTAAGAGTAGCTTGCAGTGATGTTGCATATGAATACTTGGCCAAAGTTTCATTTGTAAATGCATACAATGTCCTTATATAGGAAACTGCCTGCAACACAAGAAATTATACATATTGAGAATCAATGCTACTAAAACACTTCACCATTCTTACCAGTACCACTTCAAATTCAAAAATATTAAAGAAAAAATAAAGGTAAAACTGAAACATTTCTGATCTTATTAACAAAACAGAGCAATCAGGGCAATCATATTCATGTTTTCCAGCTTTAAACTGTTTCATATAATCTGAGATGTAAAATATAAATAGCTTTGTGTATAATACAAGAATCTGTGACTGCATAATGCTCTATCGAGAAAATAACTAGCAAAAATCTTGAAGCATTTTATTCACGGATCCCATTCCATGCATCTTAACATCAACTTCCCTCTAAATGGGGCTAGAGATAGTAGTCTCCAATCTCCATTTAAGTTAGAAAAGATAGAGCAGCCATTTCAGTACCATAAGATATTTGGTAGATGTGGAATGCTCACATTAACTAGAGACACTGCCTGATAAGAGCTTATACAGCTTAGGCACCCCTCACCTTAAAAGTTAATTTTGTAGGAATGAGTTACATCCAAAATCTAAAATAGTATCAAGAGTCTATCCTAGATCATATCGGGCCACCCACCATATTATTCACACACCATAGTGTTGGGCGTGAGGGGGTGTATTGGAAAAAAAACTCATGCCCAGCATTGACTAGAGATACTGCCTGATAAGAGTTTACAAAGCTTAGGCACCCCTCACCTTACAAGCAAGTTTTGAAGGAGCGAGTTAGGCCCAAAATCTAAGACTATCAAAGATTTTTTGCAGAAATTCCTTCATTAAACTTAAGTATCAACCATAGGGTGCATTTGGGTAAACAATATAATTAAGTGCTTCTCAAATAAGTACTTATCATATAAGTGCTAATGTATACAATGTTTCTATAATTGAAGAGGAAATAAGATTAAACTGTTTTTATATAAATTTTATGCTGTTTTCATAGCTATCTTAGAGAATTTATTGAAATAAGTAGGAAACAGCTTATGCACATATCATAAAAGTTATTCTCATTAGGTCTCTCAAACACTTGCACAAGTGCTTATGTCATAAGTTAAAGCCAAATAATTACAAGCTTAAAAAGCATTCTTTTTAATCCCTATGATGCTTGCTGCATACAATTTCATTTTCAAGAAGTTTGACGAATCTAGAACAAAATCATCTTAGGAAATGAAGGGTACTCTACATTCCCTATATAACTTCTATTGGTAAAATAGACATGTTTCAACCTGAGAACATCTTGCCATTATATATTTCATTGTTGATAGGAAAGTTATTGTCACATTTTAGCACAAAAAATGAAGACTCAGTATGACATATAATTAGAAGGCACCAATAGGAATAATGAATACACAATACCATCAAAAGAATTGAAAGCACATAATTAAGGTTAAACCATTCGACATGTCAGCTTTAAAACCTTTCAACTATAAATTATTAGTGTTATTTTAAATAAATAGATAAGATGGTTTCATTGAAATTCAACACAGAAGAGTATTACATGGCATCTTAAATTCATCAATATGTCTATCTCATGCATAAACACAAGAGGAAATCACTTTTTCCAATGTAACACAGAATTAAAATTCAAACAATAAACAACCTGTTCAGCAATGCTAGCTGCTTCAGCATACGCATCTTGGATATTCTCTGCAAGCCTATGGAGGAATATGTTTGATATTCCTCCAGCAGCAACAATAAATGGACCCGTGGCTAACGTTATCAAAGCAATCTGCCAACAATTGATAAGGCCAATGACAAGACCACTGAAGAATGTAGCCATATTATGAATATAATTTCCAACCTGTGTCATCAAAAGCATATAAATATATTATACCAGACATATGTCCAGAGATATAACTGCAGAGGAGTTAACATTTCAAATGAAGTAATTTATACACATGATTAAAACAAGACATACTTTTTCACTAAGGGCAGACTGGATAAGCAGCACATCACTTAATACTTGACTCACAATGTCTCCATTATTCCCATAAGTATCAAAAAAACTCATATCTTGATTAAGTAGTACTTGAACATATTTTGACCTGATGACAGCAGTCTGCCGTTCTCCCGTCAAAATCCAACATGAAACCTCTATTTAACAGGAAGAGGAAAGCATTAGAATTGCACAAGACTTAAATGCAACACCTCATAAAACACATTTCTCATGATTAATTTCAATAAACATTTAACTTTACCAATCCAACCAGCAATGAAAACTCCCGCAGCAATATAAACAATGGTTAAAGCAAGCTGCAGAAGAAAAAGAAGTTAGTTAGCTAAAGTCCACTGATTCACAAACAGAATGCCTGGCAGAAACTGAAGATAATTTCACCTCTGAAGTTTCCACTTTTCAAAATTTCAAATAACAAAAGGTATAACAAAAGCTAACCAACAAAGAATAAAAGAGACACAATTATGAAAAAGTTAAGAGAAACCATGACAACAGTAGCAAATGAAGTAAAACTTAGCATGCTCCTTAATGAAGAGGAAAAGTATGCGCCGCTGACTTTAAGCATTTCATGCTCTTCTATCCCAAAGGTCCCCCAATTAGTAGACAAACCAAATCAAGCATGGGAAAATAAAAACAAGGCTTCTAATCCTTCTACTCTCTCCTCCAGGGCTCAAAACGCCACAACACAAACAGAACGTATTTTGATGCCTTACATACAATGCAAGAATACCAGATAAAATTCAACTCAAGTCGCAAATATGTAGCTTTTAAGGCTAATTATCCACAATAACCTACCCAGTAAATGTTAGTTCATAAAACACCCAAAAGCTAGTACCTTCTAAAATTGTAGTATAGTCTGAAAGCCAACAGGCCCAGAAAGAATATCGCAATTTACAAAGAACGTATAATGTGCTATAAAAAGAATGTATCCAAATCTAATAGTAAAAAATGTGTTAAATGTTTATATGTATTTTTATATTTGTTATCTTATTAGTCAAGCAGTCCCATTTCTTTTCTGATGTAGCTGTTCTGTGAGTGTGCCTAGTCTACACCTCTGTCACCTTTTGTACTTATTTTAACTTGGTTTCATATATACATATACATATATATATATAAAAAGCTTCAGCTGAGTGAACAGACTCAAGCTTTACAAAATATTTTCAATCTTCAAACCTAAGTTGATATTAAAGCGAGTACAATTCCACTCTGCAGTCCTAATAACGGTTCACCGGAAATTGCCATCCACCAGTGACCTTATTTCAAGTGAGTATAGGAGTGGAAGCACCTCATCAAGTGCAACCTAATCCAAACAGTATCGGGTTGAATCACCAATCCACACGCCCCCATGCATCTCTTGTTTCTTCACTCTGTCAAGTGCATGCATTTCATGCGCAGGACAAATGTCATCAGAACTTCTGCGTGACACCACCACCCCACTTGTTTAAGCTTCCTTACTCCATTTTGAGGCCTGTTTGGCAATGCTCTTCTTCCTTTGTGTTTAGTCTTTGTTTTGTGAGTACTATGACAACCACTGGTTCAGTAGGGTCTATCTCAAGACCTATCCTTTCTATCTTTGGAACTCTCACCATTACTATAAAGAAACTCAACAATAAAAATTATCTTTCATGATCAGTCTCTATGGAACTATGGTTCGCTTGGTCAAGAATACCATGATCATCTAGAGAAAGAGGCTAGTGAGATATCAAGTGAAATTAAGGCCTAGTAGCAAAAGTTTGACTTACAACTTTGTGCAGTGCTAAGACAGTTAGTTAAACCCAATATATTAGGAACACTTAGAACATTCAAAACTTGTTGTACTTTATGGAAGAAAGCTCAAAATATTTTTGCTAATGATGTTCAATGACTATATGATTAAGCCAACAAGTTGGCTTCTCTCTATCAAACTAATGATAATATGATCTCACATGTTGCTCAAGCTCAAGTAGAAGAATTAAAGATGTTCCTAGAGGTTGATTCCTTGGAGGGGATAAAACAAAAACTTGACAGACTATATATAGTTCTAAATATGCAGACTTTGCACTTAAATTCGAACATATTCGTGATCAAAATTTGATTGTGGACAGCCTAGTCACCAAGCTTTTATGTGTTCCTACTATGATGAAAAATAAGGGTTCAACTGAAGCTTTTGAAACCTCTACAATGGTGGTCACTCATGAAAGAGGAGGTCGTGATCACCAAGGAGGACGTGGTGGTAGAGGTAGATATTTTCAAAGTATATATTGCAAGAGAACGGGTCATACCTGAGACACTTGTTACTCCTTACATGGTTTTCCTAATAAGACAGCACATGTATCTAAATTTGAAAAATTTGAACTAAAGTTTTCTGACAAAGAGTATCAAGAATACTTAAGGCTAAAATCCAACAACCAAGTTCAGTCATCCTCAATGTCAAGTGTCTCAACAACCTGTATTTCTCATTTCTTAATCCGTGAAAGGTCAAAGTCCTCGGATAGTTGATTCAGATGCTTCTGACCATATTTTTGGTAATAATTCTTTATTCTCATCTATTTCTCTGCCTAAGTTTCCTCACTTGGTTACCTAAGCCAATGGTTCTAAGATTGCATCTTAAAGAGTTGGTCAAGTATCTCTTTCTTCTTCTTTAAATTTAAATTATGTTTTATACATTCCTAATTGTCCCTATAATTTGATATCTCTAAGCTAATTGACTCATTCCTTAAATTATTCGGTAACATTTAATGTTGATTTCTTTGTCATATAGGAACATGGTATAGGTCGACTGATTGGTATAGGACATGAATCACGAGGCTTATACTATCTAGAAACCAGCCCTTTTGTGTCTTGTTTTGCTACCTCATCTACAAACTTTTGCATGATCGTTTAAGTCACCCTAGTTTGGCAATGTTAAAGATGATGTCCCTAGTCTCAAACAACTTCAGATGTTTGATTGTGAATCATGTCAATTAGGCAAACATATTTGATCTTCTTTACCCAAGTAAACTGGAAAAAAAAATGTAACTCATTTTTTTTTACAATTCATTCAAATATTTGGGGACCAAGTTGTGTTATATCTTTTAATTTCAGATATTTTGTTACATTTATAGATGAATATTCTCGATGTAATTGGATATATTTAATGAAAGACAAATTTTACCTATTTTCATGTCTTTCTTCGATGAAATCAAGAACCAATTTGGAAAAACAATCAAAATTCTCAAAAGTAATAATGCTAAAGAATATTTTTCTGGTGAACTTTCTTCTTTTTTATCCTCACAAGGTGTTTTACATCAATCAACATGTCCTCACACACCACAACAAAATGGAATAGCAAAAAAGAAGAATTGACATTTGGTGGAAACTGCACACACCTTTTCCCATGGGTATGTTCCACGGCAATCAAACACAAAAGGAACATTCTTTAAAATCTATTCCTATTTTCTGAAAATCATGTGTCCTTTAACCTCAATAAAACTCCAATATTTTTCTAAACTTAAATTCACCCTAGAAAAAGCTAACCAATTAAATCCTAACCCACATTTGTTCTTGTTTGTTTATGAGCTAAGAAAAATTGCAAGCTGGCAATGCACTCCAAGTAATTAGTTTAAGAATGCAACATAGAATAGAGCTCACTTCCAAAAGCCCAGGCTGATAAATGAGTTTAAATAGTAGCTCCACGACTCAACTAACCAAGGGAGACTTACTCTTGTATCAACTCATTGAGTTGAACCAAACTACAGATTACTAAAGCAATGAAATTATTTATGACAATAGACAAACTGTTATAACATGACCGATAGTCAAAGATGATTTCATTTATTACGACAAAATGATAAAACAAAATATCTCAAAAGTACTAAACAATCTACCCTCAATTGCATACAGACTTTACATCGCTTAGACATTCCATGAAAAATTAATTGCACAAATACCTAAAGCAACATTGCACCAATTCAATGCAAGAGGAGAAATTATGAAAACAAAAAGTGCACCACAGCCGGTGAAAATAATCAGTTTCCAAAAGCAGCCAAGGCAATGACAAAAATCAGCAGAACTAAACAATTTTCTTGAACTCCTCATAGTCCAATCAATTACAGCAACAACAGGAGTTGATGATTTAGAGAAAGGGTTAGGCAAACTCTCTTGTTTTCTACACGCAGAAGCTCCCACATATTGATCAATTTAGTTCCAGGCACGAAACCAAAAAATTAATAGAACAGTACATGCAGCCTAGAAGACAACAAGAACAACAAAAATAGAAGACACATTTTGATATACATAGCTTAAACCCTAACAATAACTTCGTCAATCAGCAGCTAGCCAAGTGAAACAAATCAAACTACCAGAAACGAAAACCTACACGTACAAGCTATATGCATATACACATATTCATTACCCCAACCCAGTCTAATAACAACAAAGCTAGTCCATGAATTCGATAGTTAAAGCTTTCAATTACATCTCAACGGCAAAACATCGTCTGAGGCTTAAACAAAGGGGGGAAACAATAAAAGGTAAAACCTAGGGTTTGTGCATGAAAGCCACAATCTAACCTCGGTGAACCTGTCAAACTGCTCCTGCGACGCGCCGTGCGGAGGATCCATCCGCAGCACGTGGATGATCTTCGCGAAGTAGTGCAAGTAAACAACGAGCGCGGTGCCGTGAGCCGCGGCGGCGACGGAACCGACGGCCATGAGAAACCAATCGAAGCGGTCCGCGCATGCGAAGAGCTGCGAAAACGGAACCGCCGCAGGCGGCGGCTCGATCTCCTCCGGCTCCTCCATCTCCTCCTCCGCCTCCACCTGCTGCGAGGCGGAGGTTTCGGCGCCGGGGTCCAGGTACGGCGACGGCGACTCCGGAGGCTCCGACACCTCCGAAACCGGCGTGAGCGGTTGCACGTGCGGCGGGGACCACCCGAACAATCCTCTCGATATCATCATCTCTTCCCGCTCTCTCTCCCTCTCCCTCTCCCTCTCCCTCTCCGAAATGAAAACGAAAATTCTCAATTCAGAAGATCCACTCAAAAACTGAACATCCTTCGATTACAACTGCGCCTCTTTGTTTTCCTCTTCCGGCGAACGACGTCGTCCTGGCCCTCGCCGGCACCGCCGTCGCCGTCTCCTTTTACGCCTTCTCAGGTCGGAAACGGTGCACGGAGAGAGGAAATTATCATCACCCGAGGCAGCACGCGAAATTTGTGAACCCTCTCCCGTTTTCTTCTTCTTCTTCTCTGGGTTTGGGAGAGTTTTTTTTTTTTTTTTTTTATAGGTTTAACGGTCAAACGCCGGCGTCGATGTGCTTTAAGGTATTTTCCTATTTTATGAGTATTAATAATTGGTTAAATATTAATTTATTTGTTTATGGGTTTATGCTTTTTAGGGACAGAGATACAGTGAGTGTGCGCTGTGACGACAAAGGCATGCATGCAAAGCTGGAACAACGGAGGAGGGTGTTTTGGTAAAGTCACGCTCAATGATGATGGATCGTGGTTTTGTGTGGATGTCAAATTACGTTAGGGTCCTTTAGTGAGAGTCGTTAGAGGTGACACGTGTTATGTGCTGGTGTGCCCGGTGAAGGAGCGCAGAGATATTTAGTGTGTTTGGACACACGTTTTGGACGTGAAAAACCACATTGAAAATGGTTTAAAACGTTAAAGCAACAATGTATGGCTTCACAGGAGACGTGAAAACTCACGTCAAAAACGCATATGCAAACACCCTCTTAATTTGATGTTTTAAATTGATTAATGTGTTTATATTTTCATTTTTTAATTTTATTCTTAAGGTCAGATTTAATGTTTTTATATACTTACATCATAATAATTAAAATATATATATATATATATATATATATACTTATAGAAAAATATACATTTATACAAAAATTATTGTTATCAACTTAATTTATTCAATACATGGATCAAATATGAAAAATTATTTTATAAATATTTAATTAACTATTAAATTATTTAATAATTAATTAAATATTAATTTATTAATGTAGTATACAATCTTTAAATAATTTTTTATTAATATTATATTAAAAATCTTATCATTATAAAAAATTATATTATCAAATAATTAATTATATAAATTAACAAATTTACTATATATAATAAAATTTTACATTTTCATATATATTTTTGTAGAAACATAAAAAAAAATAACTTAATTTTTATAGTTCATAGATATTTTATACAAAATAAAGTCTTTTTTAAAATAAGACATAATTATTATAAATAATAAATTTGTTCTTTTAAATATTAAATGTAATTGTATATTTAAAATTTAAATTTAAGGTTGTAGATTAAATCCAAACAATTTTATATTAATTGATCTACATACACAATAATAATAAAATATATGTAATACTAACAAAGATACAAGTGTAAGTACATGTAACACTAACATTTCTATCAATGATTACTCACACATTTTTTATTCAATCTTATTTTTTTATTTGTCTATATCAATTATCTTAAATAATTATTACTATTTTAACAACTATTGAAACCTTTTAATATTTATATGTTAAATATTTAAATATATAATTAAAGTTATACATATGTTTTAATCAAGTCAAATACTTAAACTATTTTTAACTTAAATATGGATGATTTCTCATTTCTATTTTAATATGTTGAAGGAGGTCAAAGTTTTTATGTCAACTAAAATACAAATTACTTTATCTTATGTGTTACACAAAGCTTGTAATATCTTATTTTTTTAAATAATAAAAGTTTATTTAGAAAAAAATAGTAATTTATCTTTAATATTAAAATATTTTAATTTAGTTTAATTAAAATTTGGAATATTTAATTTTTGTGAGAAATATTAATCAATAAATGATATGGAAAGAATAAATTATAAATTA
>JAMLFT010004975.1:0-18442 GCA_026544285.1 Pachyrhizus erosus | reverse complement strand
TATAAAAAAAATTAATTTAGTATTTAAGTATTATTGTTAGAATTTAAAGTTATAAATTCAAATTTTATTTTTATTATTTTAGTATTTAAATATCTTATTTTCACGTATCACATCTTCACTGACATGTTAACACTTTTGGATATTGATATTCATAAAAAAAGTTAATAATTAATCAATATAGAAATTTGTCACTTAGATTCTTTTAGTATTAAATACAAGTCTTTTCATATTTTAGTTTTCATATTGCTTTGGGATAGGTTAGTGTGTGATCTTTTTCTTATAGAAGAATTTACTTAAATAGATCTTAAATTAAAAAAATAAGCAAACAAAATAATTATGCTTTTGTTACATTTGGCATTACATTTTTAAGAAAATGGTAACTATTATGTAAAAGTAAACAAAGTAACAAAAAAAATATTTTTTAAAAATAAATAGTATAATTTTTTTTAAATTATTATCTAATTATCTAAACATATGATAATTTTGTTAATTTTTATAATAATTATTAAAAACTATATAATAATATTTTTAATAGATATATATTGTAATTTTTTTATAAACAATTTAAAACAAAGTATATAATTTTTTTTTAAAACAAATTAATCTAAAGAAAGGTTGTTTGGTTTTACAATGTATAGAAAATTAGAAAAGAAATGAATTATAGAATGGTTGCCAATAATTATATTTTATTTTTAAAATAAACTTTTTTAAAATTTAACATCCTAAAACTCCTTGTCTATGCTTTGCCTTACCCTCTTGACTCTTCTCAGCATTGGCGTCTGGGCACCTGAACAAGTTTATCTCTCAGATTTCACAGCCATGGCTATGTTGTTCTCAACAATCGTTGTTCCTTCTACCAAGCTTGTCATCTTCAACAACAACACGCACGAACGTGCATTTCCAAGTTTTCGTCATTTCACAGGTGAGCCCCTCGATTAATCAATTCAACCCTTTTTGCTTGTGTCAATTAGCGACACCTGTCTTTTCCTTTTTCGGATATCCATTTGCGTTTTATGCGTCTTGAGTGTAGATACTAGCAAGCGCTTGGAGAAAGTTCCGTCCTTGATTGCTTTTGCGGTGAACGGTAACTCCACTCACGCTAAAGCCACGCCAAGGAGAGATGGTAGAAACCCGTTTTTGAGTGAGGGGAGAGATGAAGATGAAGCTAGAGGACCCATTTGCCCTGGTTGTGGAGTCTTCATGCAAGACAAGGACCCTGACCTTCTTGGGTATTATCAACCAAGGAAGGTGAAAGTGGAAGAGTTCTCGGAAGAGGATAATGGGTTTGATGATGATGATGATGATTATGATTATGATGATGTAGAAGAAGATGATGATGATGATGAAATGGGGGTTTTGAATGGAAGTGAAAGTAACATTGGAGAAGAGAGTGAGGGGTTAACAGATGAGTTAAATTGGGATTCTGATGATTGGGAAGCTAAGTTATTGGGTGAAGATGATGATAAGTTGGAATTGGATGGGTTTGCACCTGCAGGAGTTGGGTATGGTAACATTACTGAGGAGTACTTGGAAAGGGTAAAGAAGAAAAAGGTGACCAAAGCTGAGAAGAAGAGGATGGCTAAGGAGGCTGACAAGGAGAAAGAGGAGGTTACCGTGTGTGCTCGGTGCCATTCCTTGAGAAACTATGGCCAGGTGAAGAACCAAATGGCTGAGAATTTGATACCTGATTTTGATTTTGATAGGTTGATTTCAACGCGGTTGATGAATCCTTCTGGGAGTGGCAGTGCTACTGTTGTTGTCATGGTTGTGGATTGTGTTGATTTTGATGGTTCATTCCCTAGAACTGCGGTGAAATCGTTGTTTCAAGTATTGGAAAGAATACAGGATAACTCAAAGAAGGCCAAGAAGTTGCCAAAGCTTGTTCTTGTGGCAACCAAGGTTGACCTCCTTCCATCGCAGGTTTCTCCTGCGAGGTTAGATAGATGGGTTAGGAACCGTGCAAGATCTGGAGGAGCGCCTAAGTTAAATGGGGTTTATATGGTCAGTGCGAGGAAGGATTTGGGTGTAAGGAATTTGTTGTCCTTTGTGAAGGATTTGGCTGGTCCTCGTGGGAATGTGTGGGTGATTGGGGCTCAAAATGCAGGGAAGTCTACTCTGATCAATGCATTTGCAAAGAAACAAGGAGCTAAAGTTACAAAGCTCACAGAAGCTCCAATTCCTGGGACAACACTTGGGATCTTGAGAATTGCAGGAGTTTTGCCAGCTAAGACTAAGATGTTTGACACTCCAGGGCTCTTGCACCCATATTTAATGTCAATGAGATTGAACCGGGATGAGCAAAAGATGGTTGAGATCCGGAAGGAACTTCGGCCTCGGACATACAGAATTAAGGCAAGTTACTTATTATTGCTATTTCTGTTCTCTATCCTAGATCCAGATTGTCAAGGGTGTTTTGTTTTCTTGCACAGAATTTAAGTGTTCTTTGTGCATGTTCATAAGACTTAAGTGCTAATAGAAATGATGACAATTCTTATTTAAGTGTTTTGTTTTCTTTTACTACTATATAACAATTATGGCCATTATTTGGCATTTAGAGATTCTGATCCACAAATATGCATATTGAATCAAGTTTGCCTGGTTTTTTATGCATATTAGTATATTTCAGAAAAGAAGAAACGTTCTCACATGCTGATTTTAATTTACAGGTAGGGCAGGCTATACACATTGGTGGCTTGACAAGACTTTACCTTGTTAAAGCCTCGGTTGAAACAATATATGTCACAGTTTGGGCATCAGCAAATGTTTCTCTTCACATGGGAAAAATAGAAAATGCTGATGAGGTTTGGAGAAATCATGTTGGTATCAGACTGCAAGTAAGCCATTTCCTGCTCTCCTATCAACTTATACATGTCTCAATTTTTTTAATTTATTTTTTGACTGAGGAGGTTGAAAACTGTATTTTACCATAGCTTGGACATCTTTTTTTTTTATTTGATTACTTTGCTCATACCTAATTCCATCTTAATAAAAGTACCTATTATAGTCTATGTAAGCTAGGGAAGTTTTTATATTTACTTGGGATGAAGGGATTTCCTACACAAAACAATTATAATTGATTACTTAGAGTCTGTTTGAATAAACTTCTCAAAAAATACTTATAAAAAAAGAAAATAAGAAAGTAAAATGAATTAAACTTCTTTCATAAATTAAAATCAACTTATGCAATTTAACTTTTATAAAAGTTCTCTCACTTAACTTTTCCAAAAGCTAAGTAGCATAGATTGATTTTAATTATAGAAGTTTGGTTCTTTTTTTTATTTTCTTCTCTTGTAAGTGCTTACTGAATGTTTATTCAAAGTGATCCTTAATATATATTTTTCCCCTATCATTTAACGGTCCTCTTGTTCTGAGAAATGTTGGCATAAGATATGTTGGAATCAACTTTGTTTTGCTAATCAAATTCATTAATATTTCTCAAGAAAACTAACAACTTATTGTGTAGAAAAGTGGCGGACCTCTTATTAATTAAATAAATTTAAACTATATACCCAAACAACCAAACTTTTGTCAAATCCAAATTATGGGAAACAAATAAAACCTATCACACTTGGATTCGCATTGTAGTAGATATTCAAATCTGAAGGAGCTTAATGTTGTCTTTATAAATTAGTTTGTTCTGGTGAATTATCTTGAGCAGCCATTGATATAATGTGTGACTGAAATGAAGCTAAGTATGATGATTTTGGTAAATATGATCGGCTTCTTGAGTCAGAAATTATGAGAAATTTGATTGTTCAAAAGTAAAAAAAGCTAAAACAAGTTGTAAAGGTTTGGGATCCCTTCAAGCACTTGAGCAGTAATAAACTTCAAAGTGGGGGAAAATGCTACTGTTTGTATATGGAAATATTTGGTGTTCTGATAATGAACACTTTTCTACTTCTTCTAATTGATTTGCTTTTGGAAAGACTTGGTTTCATTAACTGGATTAACTTATTGGCTAAAAGAAGTCGCATATCCTTGTTATTGTAAGATTGAAAAATGGAATCCCTGGCATTTTGACTTTATTCTGCAAAGTATTGTACTTGTAAATGCAAAGACATTCTTGGTCCAAAAAGGGAATGTTGCACTGCAATTTTTTTGTAGGTGAAAGAATGTTAGTCTACCATTAAGTTCATTTAGTATTTTGAAACTGTTCTAAATGCTAAGTTATATTTTAAAATTATTTGCAAGTGATTCATCATCTTTTATTCCCTACCCTTACAGCTAGAAAGAGGCTTGCGATATAAAATTTAATTTTTTATTTTTTGTTGCCACATGCACAAAGCGTGTTACGTGTATAGGTTAGTAGATATTATATTTTATACAAAGAAAAAACTGTCATACTTTTTTAGGGTTTAAATTCTTTTATAAATTTTATCAAGTCCCATATTATGTTTTCATATGTTTTTGGGTTTGGTCGGTCCTTTATATCTTTTGTGAAAGTTTCATATCAGCTAGGATTAGTTTAGATGCTCGGGAGCTTATTACTTATTACTGAAAAGCGCTTTCTTGTTGACTTTATATTAAATTTAGATTTCCTATTAATTCCATAAATGTTTTTATTTTTGCTGTGGTAGACTTATTTTAAAATCTCTAGTGGACTCGAGGGTATTAGCTCATTATGCCTAATGTTCTGCATCAATGAGTATGGTATACCATTGAGAAATGGCCCAAACTCTTTCTTTATAGGATACAGACTACGAAAAATGTCATAAATTAGTTGTTTCTGATTTAAACTAGGCTTAATTGCATGTTGTTGCTAATTTTATTTCATATTTTATTCTATATTTCAGCCTCCCATTGGTAGCGACCGCGCTGCTGAATTAGGAGCATGGCAAGAAAGGGAAGTCAAAGTGTCTGGAACTAGTTGGGATGTCAACAACATTGACATAGCAATAGCTGGTTTAGGTTGGTTTTCTTTGTGTCTCAAAGGTGAAGCAACCATGAAATTGTGGACATTTGATGGAGTTGAAGTAACTTTGAGAGAACCTTTGGTGCTTGACCGGGCACCATCACTTGAGAAGCCAGGATTTTGGTTACCAAAAGCCATCTCTGATGCTATTGGCAACCAAACAAAACTTGAAGCTCAAAGAAGGAAGCAACTTGAAGATGAGGGTACGGAATACGTGGGGGCAGGGGCAGAGTTATCTGCGTGAAAAGAATTTTGCCTGATTTTCATTTTGGATGTAACTGAACTGACGTGTTGCAGAGGCAATAACATGTTTGCAACTAAAGCTTTTACCAGTTGGTTAGATATGCCCCCACCAACAAATATACATAATGAGTCGTAAAACCTGCGTCTTTAATGTACATAAATTGTTAAGCAACATTTGCATCATAGGATGTAGTTTTTCAAATTTTGTATATTGATTGCCTTTACAACTAAAAAGAAGAGCGTCGGAATATAATTCATTTATGTGTGGTATTAATCACTTTTGGACAGTGCTTTGTCGCGTTTCATTTAGGAGCTACGCCTCCTTTTTGAAGCCGGTTAAAGATAAATATCAATTAATTTACTCGCATGTCTCAATCACATTAGTTGAAGTTAATTTTATCAAACTCTGAACCAAATCAACACCATTAAATTATTTTGATTTTCATATCGATAAGTGGGTGTCTATTCTGAAGATCAGGTTAAAGTCACGAGAACAGAAATCCTAACAGAGAAGCCTCTTCTTTTTTTCATTTTGTAATTTGAATACTTGTAGTAGCTTTTACATCAGGACATGAAACAGTTACATTTTTTTTTTCATCTTTTCCCCTCCCCATTCACCATTGATTTTGGCAAAGCCAGAGAAGGATAAGATTGAAGGTTGAGACCTTGCCTATACAAGAGTTACAGAAAGTTGAAGCTAAGGATAACATGATACAACATTAGCTAAATGACCGAAAGCTAAGGCCTTGGGTCTACTCTCTTTGGTTGGTCCTTAGTATGCTTTAAAAAGATTCATCTCTAGCTCATGCAGTTACTTTGGGTTCAGTTTCTTCTGACAAAATTAAAGCCACCCGTTAGAGAATGTAAACCAAGCTAAAAAATTATTTGCATAATTGAAATAGCACAACACTAAATATGAATTTTGAATTGAACCCTTAAACCTAATGATTGATTGCCTTTACCTTTGGTTTCAGAAGATCGAATAAACTCTTCAAGCTGAGCGTCCAAAAGAGAAAGATCTTCCCCAGCATCAAGATCAAACGAATCAGGAAGCAAATCAACCACATCATTGCCATCAAGCCCATCCTCACCATAGAAGGCTCCATCATCATCGTGTTGCTGGCTGAGCCAGTAGTCATGGTACCATGTTAGTGTTGTCACCAGCTGCCACCATTCTGGAGAAAAATCCTCCACTTGGCGGAACGCAGCGGGAATATAAAGAGGGGCATTAGGGTTCAGTGTTGATCTTCCTCCAGAGACTAGTGCCATCTTCCTCAACAACTTGATTCAACGATTCTGATCAACATGGACAAGGCAAAACAATAATTATAAACAACCCTCAAAACACCAAATTAACAAACACGTTTTCGAGTACAAACATGGATCTTCACCAAATTAAATCGATTCAACACTTCAGTTCTAAAATTTCGGAAATCTATATTGGCAGATATCATGATTAATTCCATTAAATTCACAAATATGAAAGATATTTTTCTTCTTCCGTAAATTATAGATGGAGTAAAAATAAAATGTGGTGATCGTGATTTACTAAATATCTGAAAAACTGTGCCTATTTTTTTTTGTTTAGGAATCGTAATTTTCGCAACTCTTTTTTCCCATGGAACGACAAAAATCGATCATACATAAAAAATAAATAAAAACTAAAAGAAAAAGGTCAGATTTCAAACAAGAAATTCAAAACCATCTCTCTTTTGACTCCTTTGAGTAAAAGATCCGTTTAACTGTTACTTAATAAAATATTCAAACAATAAAAAGAGGTAAAAAAAAAAATCGTTGTCTGATGGAATTTTCAAAACCTAGAAATTCAAACACCAAAGAACCAAATCAATTGGTTTCCAAGCATCAATCAAACAAATTATTCAAGAAATCATCAATTTCTGTACAATTACAAGCAAAAGGCTGGATCGAAAACCGATCGCTGGAGATTTTTCATTTTTTTGAATATGTTTCCCTTCAATTTCCCCAAAACACAAACGAAAAGAAAGGAAAAACGAAATTAAACTTGATCGGAGCAACACCTCAAAATCGCGAAGAGATCAGAGAGAGAGAGAGAAGAGAGAAGAGAATTACCTAAGCAATTTCGTTGTCCTCCAGCGAGAGTCACGCGTCGAGGCGAGTCGCAAGGGCGCAATATAGAGGGGCCAAAAGGATCACTCCGAAGCTAAGGTTCGGATAAAAGGTGGGGCCCACCGAGGAAGGTTTGGTGAACGCACCGTCGAGTGTGCGTCTTGGTTCGGACGCAACGGTGCTGAGGTCAATGTCAACTGTGCGCGTAATCCTGCCCATGTTTGTTGACCCTTTGACCTATTTATTACTGTTTTCACCGTTTCATAATTTTTCCCGTTTCATTTATACTTCTACGGTTATTAATGATTTTCAGGTTTGTTATTGTGCCATGGCCATCCAAAACTTAACCCCAAAATTTTAGCGTTGGTTCATTTACTAAACGGGCCAGTCAAGCAAAATATGTGCTCTACACGCACAACATTGGCTAAATTAAATTAACCAGTCCTGGCACAAATCATGTATGCCATCCAATAAGGTTAGAGAGTTGGGTGTCGTGTTAATTAGTCTTATGTTCCTTGTTACGTAAGTAAGCTTATTTTAATACTTAAAAATTTAGATTAGTCTTTTAGATTTAACTTTTCTCACGAGTCTAAATCTTAACAATAAGTTCAGAGTCAGAATATGAAAATAACTAGTTATAATCCATAGATTAGACGTGAGTTACTAAAGGAGATGGAAACGTTATAATACATAATTACTTGACCTTAAACTTTAACTATTGTCATAATTTATAGAAATTTTTGTAGATGTACGAGTCTAATAAGGTCCTCCTCCCCTTCAAAACATATAAACTGGAGAAGGACAAGACCAGAATATTTTTTTTTTTTGGGGACAAATTGATGGATCCAATGGATTTTTTTATATATAAAAAAGAATAAGTGAAATTGATGACGAATGATTTATTTATAATTGGGGTTGAGGACGGGGATCACTTGAAATTAATATATCTTATTGATAAAAAATTCTTTTCAAGAGTTATGAGTGTCATGAAAAGATAATGTTATTGTGAAGATAATAAAAATAATAGAGATTTTAAATAATGTTGGATGGATTGAAGACAATTTGAAAATTGGTAAAAGGAATTAAAGGGATATATGTGAGACATATGTAGATTTCATACAATGAAGTTTGATTTAACACAAAACTCAAAAAGTGTCATTTGTATAGGAATACAATGTTTGTGGATGATCTTTAACCATTATCTTGTTATTTAGTCCTGAGTTTCAAATTTTATATCCTCTAAAGTTAAAATTGATAGTACTTTGATACAAGTTCTAAGTTTAGATATGAAATATTACAATCATTGGTTACCTTTGGTAGAATCTTTTCTCCCAACTACGTAATTTTCTATTCATAAGATTCAAACTTGAAACCTTGTTTACGGAGACTAAGTCTAGGACTACTTGAATTAATGACTTATTGGTGAAAAACCTATTAAGGTTTACATCAAGACACTCAATCCTTCCAAATTATGTGATTTCTGTGACTTGATAATAAATCATGCTTTAAGACACATGGAAATTCAAAAGGGACTAGGGTTGCACCTTATGTAGAAGGCAACAACACAAGTTAAGTCCATAAAAAACCTATGCATGCAAACCCTAATGCTAATTAGGTAAGTAATGGAATTAGTGATGTTAAAGGGGAAGGAATATTTGCATGGAGAGTATATTAAAGTTCCAAAAGGAAAATATAGAGAAAAGTCAAAATAATTAGAGGGTGCCAAAATTAAAATAGCCATTAATAATGGGAAGAATAAAAGAAAATAGTCATGTGACACTAAATATTATATAGTAAATGATATTGAAACTAGTACCACTAACATTATTTCCTTTGAGCATAATGCTAATAAAGGGATGATTACATAATTCTAAGAGCAAGTTAAGGGGGAAAAGACAAAAAAAGATTGTGTAATGATTTGAAGTTAGTTGCAAAATTGACAACGGTTATCCAAAACAAGAATTCATGGACGCTTGTTCAAAACGATATCAACCTGATATCATTAGGAGCACAAGTAGCAATAAGGAGAAACCCAAAGGTGGTGCACTTGTGGATATGAGCATTGCATCTTTTGCTTCTCAAAATAGGGGTTTGTTTATGCACATGGTATCGCGATAGTTGTGATTGTGGAATAGTTATGTTAAGCAAGTTATGCATTTTAAATAAGTTCCATTTAGCACAACAAGATTGAGGAAGTGTTATTTGCAGGGTCCATAAATGATGTGTTATCATTACCTTATTGTTTAGCCTTGGATCCTAGATATGTATCCTCTAAAGTTAGAACTAACAACATTTTTGTTTTGACACAACCTCTAGGTTTAGGCATGGAGTGTTATGATGAGAATGTTCTTTTGGCTTTAGTTGCTACAATGAAAAATACCTTTAAGGTTGACATTAGAACAGTGACACCTCAAGAAGAAAGTATGCTTGTGTATATGTTTAAATTAATTTGAACATGTTGGTAGTTTGGAGGTTATGGTTCCAAAATTACTAATTCAATGTTGAATATGAAGCTCTTTGTCAATTATTTAAGTGATGTGGTTTGTATAGTCATACAACAAGATCATGCTTAAAGACACAACAAGATTCATAAGGGACAAAAGTTGCCTCTTATGTAAAGGTGACAACTATGGCAAGTCTATGATGATGTTATACACGTTAACCCTAATGTTAATGGGGTAAGTAATGGAATTAGTAAGTCAAATGGAAGAAAGATCTATATATAAACTAAATTATGGTTACAAAAGAAAAAAAAACACAAAAGTCAAAACAATTAAAGGTTAGAAAAATTAAAATGGCCATTAATAGTGGCAAGAATAAAATAAAACAAGCAAGGGGATAAATATCATGCCTTAAATTATTCTAAGGTAAGTAGAGCTAACATTATTTCCTTTTAGCATAATGCCAATAAAGAGGTAAATACATAATTCAAGGAGTAAGTTAAGGGGAGATAAAAATGATTATGTAATGATTTGAAGTTGGTTCCAAAAACTGATAATTATCTAAGTTAGGAATCAAGTTTATAAATACTTAGTCAATACCATATCCCCAATTTAATATAATTGGAAGCACAAATGATAGTCAGGAAAAACTCAAGAGTTATACTATACCATATCCCCAATTTAATATGAACGTTGTGTATTTTATTTCTCAAAATGGGGAACTTGTCCATGTATTTAGTATCATGATAACCATAATTATGGAAGTAATTACGCCAAATGAGATATGCACTATAAATAACTCAAAACACTGGATCTAGTTATGGGTAAGGTAGCATTATAAGTTAGAGAGTAACCTAACCATATATAGCACAAAAAGGAAGCAATGGATAGTGTGGATAAGATGATGGCTTAAACCTTGAGGTTCCAAGCTCAATAACAAGACCCAATGTCCCACCTTTTTTGTTGATTTCAATTATCATGTTTAAATATTTATATATTCTTTCATTAAATCTTAAAGAATTCCTTTATGAAGTTACCAACATATGCACTAAATGATAGTATGGTACAAACCTAATCTAATTTTTCTTTATAAAGGTCACATCCTTTTCTTAATCTCAAAGTTTTAGGATAAAAGGTACTATTTAGTATCCTTAAAGGAGGCTTACAATCACTTGACTGGTATATAACAAAAATGGCTATTTTATTTAGTTATTAAAATATATATTGCATAGTGTGACACTTAACGTATCCTTGGGAAAATAATCTTAAATATGGTTATCCATTTATGATAGCCCAATATATTATACATAGGAAATACTATGAGAATATTTGACATTTCTTAGCAGTAAAGTACAATAGTTGTGATTATTTTAAGACTTGAATGGTATTCTTCAACATTGGAACAACTAAGGGTGTGTTTTGTAGAGCTAAAGCAAATATATCTACTTAATGCGCGGATGATTGTGAATTTATTAATATTTGACTTATTCCAAGTGTTTGAGAGATGATTTGTAAACCAATTCAAGTCTATTTCTTTATGCAATATCAATTATAAAACAATTGCTAAAGTGATATTAATATATTAAAACCACTCATCTCTAAGATTATGTTAGTTATAAAAACCTTATATCACCTTACTTATGTGTTCTTACTATTGTAAAAATTGTCACATTAATTATCATCTAGGTAGTAACTAATAGGTTCCAAATCCCTTTGAAATTTTATAAAAACAATCTTTTAATTTCTCTTCCTTCAGACTTTAAGCTCACCACTTACCCAAAATTTAGTTAGTAAAATATTAAGACTACTTCTTTTTACACTATCATTTTTTTTATATCTTATTTTATTTACACCTCACCTTACCTCATTATTAAATAAAACATTTCCTTTTTCTTTCCTCACTTCATTTGCACCCCTCACTCCTTCCTCATTAGCACTTTCCACAATTGTTGCACATTCCCCCTCCTTCCTTAAGATTTGACACTAGTTTAGCCTATTGATAAGGATTTTCCAAAAGGTCCTCAAGACTTATCCATGTGGAGGTTCTTTGTAAACTATATTGTCATGCACTTGTGGGTGACAAAGGGTCATCATGAATTGAACATGAACAATAACATAAAAAGTGCAAGACTTTGGGTTGAAGATTGAGTAAATGATGATGATTGTGTAGACATCTAAGTTAGCATCCCTTCTAGAAACATGTTATCACATGGTGAATAAAGGTTTTTTTGCCTTCTTTTGTTAAAAAAAGGGCAAAAGGACATTGATTCCCTCCATCTTTTGTTACACGCATAACCTTTTGATGCAATTTTTTTCATCCATTTTTTCTACCGCCTACTTTAATCAATACTATTTATTTATATATTGGATCAAAATATTTAAACTTAAAAGAAATCCTAAATTTTTTAAAAATAAATAGATAAGATTTGTCTCTTAAAAAAATAAAATAAAAATACTTTTTTAAGAAAAACAATTTATTCAGACACAAAAAAAATATAAATCTATTTATTTTATTAAAAAAGATTTTTAAATAAACACAAAGGCTATTATCTCATCCCTTATTTCACTATATTTATATAAAGTTCATTTAAATGATTTTCATAAATAAATGTCACATTAAATTATTTAAGAAAACTATTCTTTTATTTTAAAATCTAAAACAACCATCCATTTATTATTTTTTTATAAATAAATCAACATTCTGTATTTTTTTCATTATTACTTTATTATGATAATTATTATTGTTTTAAGTTAAATTATTTCCATATAATTTTAATAATATATAAATAAAAAAATTATTTTGAATATATGAACATTGAGAATTAATGAGTTTTTAATAATAATTATTAACTATATATTTGATTTTTAAAATTTAATTTTGAATTTAAATCAATAATTTTAATTAATATTTTGAAATTGATAATTGTTGTAAATAGTTTTAACTACACTAGCTTTTTCTAATAAAGTTTATATTTAATTATGATCGTTTTTAAAGATGTATAAAATTAATGTTTTTTAAAAAAAAATTCCCATCTAAAATGAGATTAAAAGTATAATTATACTAATTAATAACCTATTGTTAAATCATATTAATTAATAATTAATTAAAATATTTTCATTAATAATTCGTTTAATAGATTTAAAGTATATTTTTTCATTTAATTGACAATTTTAACTTTCAATAATTCTAACATTCAATCATATATTAGAATATAAAAAATCCACACTATATTATGACTTATTATTTTCATAAAATATTGAAACAATAATTTAAGACTATTAAATAAGATAATTTTTTTTTTTTTAATATTCATTGCACTAATTATCCTTCTATTGAATGTTTTCAAATATTTTCATAAAATGAAACATATGGGATATTATTTTTTCTTCTACATTCAAATTATGGGTTTCGAGTATTAATTGCAAAAATTATAAACTGCATCATTTTTATATTATATATAGTCTTGGAAATTGGATTTGCAACAATTGAAAAATTGGTTTAACAATGTTGAGGTGTTTTTTTGTGACGTTTTCTAATTTTTTTTCTTAGTTTTTACTTATTCTAATTTCTCTATTTCTTTTTTCTTTTATATTTATCCTTTAGTCTTCAATTGCAAGTGATTGTTGCTGCATATGATTTTTTTTTTCTTATTAGGTGGTTCAAAGGGTTAATTTATCGAGATAATATCACTTTGTGACTTTGTATGGTAGCAAAAAAGCAAATAACAGTAACTTGGGTGGTGCTAAAGAAAATCAAACAAGTGAAGTAAACTCTTATAAAAATATTTCTATTTTTTATTTTTATTTTAAAGTATTTTTTATTATTTTTTATTTTCACTCCATGGTATTGCTAGATAAACTTTTTCATCTTTGATTTCTTTATTTTGTTTATTCTTTCTTTGATTTTTTATTATTAGTTTCATTTTTTTCATATTGGTTTATATTATTTTCTTGGGTTGTTACTTCTCCGTGCATCTACTTCTTATGACTAATGTGTTAGGGTTACCTTTTTTGAGAGAATAATTTCTCCTTTTTTGTTTTAATTTTTGTTGTTTTCTCTTTTTAATATATCTTTTTAATTCTTTTTACAATAACTTAAGACAACCATTTTGTAAAAAAAGATTTGAGAATGATAGTTTGTGCTTATGTCATTTTTTTTTAATTATTTTGGCTGATTTTAGGGATGTCTAATATGTAACATAATGTTGTAGGTTTAAATGCTAGTGTTTTTTGCTTTACAATTTTTAAAAAATGAAATTTTATGACTATTTTTTATGTTTTTTAATATTAATTCTATTTTGTGTTTTTTGACTTCATAGTTTGTACGGAGGCCAAATAAATAATTTGCTAAAGAGATGCTAGCTAGCAAACTCTGAATGCATATGATTTGAATGGGAATTCAACTTCATGAATCTTACTTTTAAAATGATAGGCAAAATTTTTGAACATGTTGTAGATACAATTTTTTTTGAAGTTCAATTTATAGAAATAAGTGTATCCATGAAACTTATGCCATATTGACTTAGAAATCTAATGGCAATATAAAGCTTTGTACATAATATACAATACACCAAAAATGTTGTTTATGTATATCACTCTTTTCGTCTTTGCATTGTATATTATTTGACTTATTATTTTGTTTTGTATTTGTTGAGATTTCTTCTATTGATTTATCAATTAGTGTTCAATAAATTTATCTTTTAAATATGTTTATTATTTCTAATGATTGATTGTGACAATATTTGTATCCTTATTGTTTTTATATGAATGTTATAGAACATGATTTGTAAATTTATATTTTTCATTCAATGTATATTAACTATTTAAACTTTTTAAAATATAAAATTAACAAATTATAATAAAATGGTGTAATAATATGATAGAAATGATTTTTTCTTCTAATGTGCACATGTAATATTCACCTTAAAGAAAATGAGTAGATATTTAATGTAAACATAAATAAAACTAAAAAATGCTAATAATTTTTAAATATTACTTTAGAAATATATTTATAAAAATGATTTTGATTTTTAAAAATAGGATCTTTTCATTTTAGTTGTTTAAAGTTTTTATAGTTCTTGAATTTTTTGTGATTTTAATTTCTGCTGTAAAGTAATATTGTTAAATAATAATGTAATAATAATATTAATAAATTCGTGATTTATCACGTTAAGTCTAACAAATAATTATATGTAATTTTTTATAAATTATATTTTTAATTTTTCAACAATTAATCTAATATCATTATTTAATGTTATTATTTATTAATATAAATTAAAACTAAAAAAAATATTATTTTTTATAAACCAAAATAAAAGATTTTATTTTTAAGGACTAAAAAAACTTAAAAAAATTAAAACCTATTTAAGTCTATTTATAAAATAATAAATCATTTCATAATACAATAAAGATTTTATCCTTTTAATTTTATCTTTTGCAAGACTTATAGGTCGTATAATGATATTACTAAAAATAAAATATCTTAATAGTATTTTTTTAAGATTAAAATAAACTAAAAAGTAAAATTAAAGCTAATATTGTATATTTAATACTTATTTGTTTTTAATTATTTCTTTTCTCAATGATGAATGAGTAAACTCGATTATACATGTAGATTTTTTTCACTTATAACTTATAAGGATCAGAATTTATTTGAACACGAATTATTGACAAATAATTGGAAGTTAATGTATAACTTTATAATGCATCATTTTATGTAAAAAAAAATCAATTTAAATTATTTGGAGAAATATAAAGTTGATCAAAAATTTTTTAACAAAGTAAAATCAAATTTAGTTCATATTTTACAAAATAATAATAATCATAATTTGGCTTTTAAAATACATATAAAAAAAAATATATAATTGGTTCACTTAATACATAAAAAAGTACTTCTGTAAAAAAAAATGGATGGAATACGAAAAGAAAAAGGTTGTAGATAGAACCCCAAAATAAAAATAAAAATAAAACTAGAGATTAACTTTTTGGTAAACATTTAGAATGATGCTATATATAACATGAGGTAATTTTTTTTAGCATGATAGCTTCTTGGAGGCTTTTTGAAAGAGACATAGCGTGTGCTTCATAATTATTTAAAGGCATTATTATTTGTCACTTCTTGCCATCTTCATCAATTCTATTTGATTCCATGCATACTTAATTCCATGTTTGATGACGTGGGAGCAACCACGAATCATGGATGCAAAATCTCTTAATAATTACTTTAGTGCACATGGCTTGTTTGGCCTGCCCAAATGAAAGATTAGTTAGAGGACATTTAAAAAGCGATTCTACACCACTAAAAGCTGGTCCGGCAAACATAAATCATAATCATACACTGTCTTATATCTTCCAAAGATAGAACCCACTCATACATTAATGTTCTGCCATGTGGTTCAATTATTAACTTTGATTTGCATATTCAAATAAAGTTGTTTGTTTTAGATTTCATTTATATATCTCAAGTCATGCATGAACAGGAAACAACAGAGTTTTTAAAATTGAGGGTCCTTTTTATCTTATTTTATACACATTAGGTCGATAGGTTAAAGAGTCACCAATTTTTTTTTACTAAAAATATTATTATATTTTAAATACAAAAATCAATTTAATATTTTTTAAGTAATTTAAAATGTTTAAAGAGGTTTAGCCATTCTTAACTTGTACACACTGTACATGAGATAAAAAATTAATTAAAATACGAACGGTTTAATCTTCCTTGTCTATTTTTTTTATTAATTAAATTATTCAACCTGCATATTTTAATATTTCGTCGTGAGTGAAATTGATTTTATTCATAAACTTATAAAAAGTCTTGCTTTGTTTTTTTTATTTTTTTTAGTTGGGGGGTGGTTGTACTAAATCATGATGGATTTCAGGAGAGGCCTCACAACTGGGCCGGTGCATAGTAAATTTCGTTATGAGGCCCATGAAAAAGCGAAAACAAACACGAGTAAATCCCTGAAACTTATAAGCAAATTTATTAATTAAAGTCATAATAGTTTTAAATATATTCATAATTGGGGTTTATTAATATATTTTTGGTTATTTTTAATAAATAATTTAGAATTTTACATTTGAAGATTTGTATAACGTATTGAAATATTTTTTTAAATGATAATGTATTAGCAAATTTAATTTAGGATTAACTAAATTAAAATAGATATTTTGTGTCTTGTTATTATTAAAGAGTTATCTTTTATAATTAAGAGAGTTTTTAGAGATTGTGATTGAAATTTAATTTTTAGAATAAGTTAAAAGAATAAAATATTTTAAAAAATATATCAAGGTAATTTTTAGAAGTTGTAAAAGGATAAAATAGTCTAAAAAAAATATGTACATAAAAGATGAAAATCACCTTTATTATTAACATAGATTTTAAAACTAGTCTTATTTTATTGTTATATATTCATCTATTATGTTTCACTTAACAATAAATAAAATGATATTAAACCACAATTTTACTCACAGAAAACTTCACTTAAATATGTATTAAAAATACTTAAATCTATTTTTAAACTATTTTTTGTGATATTTTTTTAACATATTCAATAATATGAGGAATAATATCTTAAGAATATCCAAAATAAATACATAATATTTTTTTAATTACTAGACTGTGATTTTAATGCAATACAACTTTAAAACACTCCATTGTTAGATGTTCATAACAAAAAAAAAGTTTAATATTTAATTTGAATGTATATGTTGTATCTAAATTAGACTAGCTAATTAAATTAGATAGTAATCTTTTTAATTAAGAGATCCCGATCAAGAGAAAAAACAAGAAGGCGCTATTAAGCCTTATTCATTTCTCATAGCTCAAAGGAAGTCGAGCCCATATTACATTACCTAGATCGAATGGACAGATCGAATCAACTCAAACTTTATTAGTATGCTTACTCATTGTTGTGAAACCAATGGTGAGGATTGGTCACATAGGAGACCTACAGCTGGGCGGAATAGAGATAGAAGAGAAAGTTGATCTATCCACTTTATTAGCCAATTTTTTCATTTTTGCTATAGTAAAGAAAGATACAACTTAACTATTATATCTATCTGTTCCATGTATTTCGTAATATTATAATTTTTTTTGTATAAGTCACTAATATCCTTTGTAAAATATATTTTTATTTTTGTTCAAGTGTGGCTGAAATACTTTAAATGACAACATTTTTACTCTAACATAATATAACACTTTATTTATTTAGAATTGCAATTAAACAAATACTTAGCTGTTACTATTACTATCAAAACATTTTCTAAACATCACATTTGATTTTTTTCATCATCTTAAAAAATGAAATAAAAAATAAAACAAAAATTATCGAGCAAGCTTTTACATGTAAGGACTTGTGTATCTATGCATCAAATTTTCCTCAATTACATCGTCATCGTTGTAATCAACCATCAAAAAATAAAAAAAAAACAACAAAAAAGAAAAGAAAAAAATCAACCATGAATAAACTTTTTTCATGGAATCTACTCTATGTAAATTTGGGTTGTGTAGTTCTAAATAAATTTCTGATGCATTCCTAGCTTCAACAAAGGATAAGACACTTCAAGCTTCTCCTGGACCCTTGACAAGGGCTATGAAAAGAAGACTTGAAGACAAAGTCAAGCCTCTTTTCAGAAAACCTTGAAAAGTGGGAATTTCTTTTAGGCCTTGTATTTTGGCCAATTGTAGTTTAGGATTAATTTGAGTGTTTGTATTTTAATTTTGGACTTGTATTAAGGCCCATTAGTATTAGGGATTGGG
>JAMLFT010004974.1:0-18446 GCA_026544285.1 Pachyrhizus erosus | reverse complement strand
AAATTAAAAAGACTCTAATTTTTATGTGATAAATAATATTTTAGTTTAAATAATACTAGTGGTATTGATGGAAGTGTGGCAATTGTGAATTAAATAAAATAAGAAGACTAAAATTATATTTGAATAAAAAAATTATATATAATTATCTTATTAGAATTTTTAATGACGTGATAAATTAGTAAATTTTTAATACTATTATTATATCATCATTTAACTTTATTATTTAATAAAAAAATTAAAATAAAATTAAAAAGACTCTAATTTTTATGTGATAAATAATATTTTAGTTTAAATAATACTAGTGGTATTGATGGAAGTGTGGCAATTGTAACGTGGATGATTAGATAATGATGGTAGTGCCATGGTTGTAAGGCAGCAATTTTGTTTGCCCATCCATCCTGCTTCGATGATCTGAGAGAATTTTCGGCCTTAAATTTGTGATATACGAGAATGCTATGTTGATGATTAAGCTGAGGTGCACTCTAATTTAAAATATAACGAATTATTATTGTTATGATAGTAGATATTACTAAAAAAATTATTAATTTGGTCTTTAAAATTAGTATTGAATTAATTTGGTTCTTTAAACTACGAAGAAGAAAATTTAATCTATGACCTTAATGATTGCCAAGCAATTTAATCTCTAATGTTGGTGCATGTTTGTAAACTTAGTCCCAAAATTAACGACTGTGAGGAAACAAATTAATTGATTATTGATAAATGTTACGATTTCTATTAATATGAGCTGACCTTAAATTATGAGATCAAATTAAATATGATTTTCTTAATTTATTCAATCATGGTTCGATTCGAATTTAGTTTATAAAAATTTATCAAAAGTCTAAAAAAATAGATCTTCATCAAATATGAATATCATTTTAGATGCTCGAATTAAATTTGAGTTTTGTTTTGTCTAACTTGCAACTTATATTAGGATAACTCTTTTTTTTTTAGGTCACCATAATAATAATGTGAATGACCAACTTGCTTTGTCATCGAACATTTTTTTTATTTAAAAAAATTTTCAGAAAAAAAATAGATATACTTTTATATGCGAATAAATCCTACTATTTCTCTGGTCTTGAGGTTTTGTACTTAAAAAAAAAATAAAAATTGTGACGTATCACTCAAATAATTGGTTTGATACTAAATGTATTTTTTCTCCCAGGGAAGATGCATAATGTTTACAATGCTTTGGTTGTTAAGGGTCGAAATATTGTTGGTCAACAAATCGACGTGACGTGTGTATTCATCAACTTTATCGTAATTTCTATTGAAAAATTTAATCAACCAAATTTAATAATTTTTTTATAATTATTTTTTTTATTTTAAAAAATCAAATTAACTAAAAATATATATATTATACTGTATATTGTAGTTTTTGATAACACGAACAAGAATTATTAAATTTGACAATCTAGTTGAATCAAAATATAAATAACTATACAAAACCAAAGAAAAAACAATAATAAGGATTTCTTTCGCAGAATAAATATTTATAAATACTCGTAAGTATAGATGAAATATAAGAAAATATATTTAAAAAATATTTAAAAGTTTACTTTAACTGAAAAAAGTATTTTGTTGATAAGAAAAAATATAAAAATACAGGTGATTATTGAAAAATTTAATTTTATATAATTTAAAAATAATTAATTGATAGGTGATTCTTCTAGTTTACAAAAATATTATTATGTTTAATGAATTGATTGAAGGAATTTGAGTACAGATTAAATAAATTAGAGAAAGTAAAAATTCAATTAATTGAAAAATTAATTAAGATTAATTAGTAATTTAATTTGATGTGAATTTTTTAAAAATTACGAAATCAAAATAGTGGTTATTTGAGAAAAAAAGTGTTATCAACCGATGAATTATTTATTTTACAATGAAAAAAAATTTGAACCCTCTAAATCTATATAACATACCGTTTGTATTTTTTTTATTATTTGTAAAAATTAAACTCACATATTAAAAGATGTATAATAATTTATATATACTATTTAATCAACTAAGTTAAACTTGCAAGAAAGACACATAATTTGTATTTAAATCATATTATTTATTATGTGATATTATGGTTCAATGTTAGACAAGAACTTTCTAATTTCAGTTTTTCTTTGAGTTTTGGCACTTGTTGTTTACACTTCCACTTATTAAATCTGCTCCTTTTTTTAGTTTTTATTACAAAAAAAACTCTTTTATATAAAAAGTAATCTTATTTTCTATTTCTGTCTACATTGATCACTTAGAACATTTACAATGTAAGGTTAATTAAATGAATTATTTTTTTAATTGTGAGTCCTACAGTGTCTCATAATTTTAGAATTTTTTATAAAAATTTACTGTGATGTTAAGATTGTTAAAGTGGGTGTCTAACATATTTTTCTATTAATTCTTAGCTTCAAAAATATTTTTTTTGTTGATAAAAGCAATATTGGTTGTTTAAGTAATACTGCTTGCATAAGAAATACCATATCGAATATTTCAACGAAATTTATTCCTAAACAGGTCTTATTTTTAATCAATTCGCATAATTGATCGTGTTGTAGATACTTCAAATCTTTATTACCTATTTTATCTTTTCTTCTTTTTTACTCTATTGGAGGTATTAAAATTTTAACTTAATTTTATTTCATTAAAATCCTATATTCAAATATTCCTAAAAAATATTTCAATTAAATTCTCTATAGTATGCATGTTGTCAGTCTGAAAAATACTTTTTGAATAGCAATATATAACCAATTTGTTTAAACATTAAAAAAATTATTACCAAAAAGTGTTTTTTTCAAAAATGATTTTTTAAGAAACTAGATTTGCCTCTTAAAAGAATATAAAATTGTTTTTCTTAAAAAAAGTTGAAACAATATTTAAGAATAAAAAAGTACTTATTTTATTAAAAAGTGTTTTTTAAAATAAACAAATAGACTATAATAACTATTTCAAAAAGTAATTTGTCAAAAAAAATTTAGAGTTATACAAGTATATAAAAGAAACTCTCAAGAATAAGATAATTATTTTGTGCAATATTCATATCAATAGGAGATAAAAGTGAAAACATAATTTGAAGGCACTGAAAAAATATTTCTACTGAAGATGCACTGAAATAGTGTTCTTTCCCCATCCAGAACATCCCTGTAATAAAGATCATTAAAAGCCATAAGCCAAAACAAAAATTATAACAAATCTACTATGATTTGCCTACTTTTATCATGCTGAGAGTGTATAATCCTGTATATATGTAGCACTAGATTAGCATAATTGTCAATCAGTTGCTTTTTTCCGGTGCTCATGAGCAACCACTATATATACAAGTAATATTTATGGTTTTAAAAAAAAAATCTATAAAAGATAACTGCAAAAAGAATAATTACATGTTTAAGTAACCATATCTTTTTGGGTTTTTGGGTGTTACTTCTTTGCAGACTTTTGCTTTCTTTGGTGGTAGCATCTAAAGACGATGCTATTTCATTGCATTATTTGTATCAACTAAGTACACCTATTGGAATTTTGGTATTAGTAACATATATGTATGTCTTGGGACCAACTATACTCATAGGGTCCTCGTGTTTGGCCTGATTAATATATATGTAGTGGAGATTTACACATCCTCCTCAACATATTTATAAATATAGCCAGGTTTTTTTTTTTATCTTCTCTTAATTAACTGATCTGGCAAGAAATTATTATTAGATAGATTAGAATTATTACCTATTTTTTATTTCAACTAATTTGTACACTATACATATTCAAGTTTTTCAAATTACATAAAAAATAATACTTAAATACACGTCATACAAAAATTAATGGAGACTATATAATCCAAAATTTCTTAATAATTTTCTCTACATTTACATGCTTCCTTATGCTTCTGCTTGCCATACGAGGCACTTTCCTCCATCACCGTATCTCGTCCAACCGAGCTCATAATGAATTTGACGATCATAAATAATTATGAGGCTACTCTATAATAATACAATTTGGAATTGTTTTGCGTATTCGTGAAAATACTTGCACTAGACGTAATGGGCTCATGTAGCAAAAATATTCACTTAGAGTAATAACCTTAATAGCAATTATGTCTGATACTCCTTTCAGTTTTACACTCTTTTTTTTCTTTCATTAGAATATGCTATAGCTTTTATTTTGTTAAGGACAAGATGGAGAGTCAGAGAGAGAGAGAGGGGCATGTTTTTGTATTGGGTGATTTTCGAAGTATTTAAATTTTTTTAAAGCAATCTACTCTCACCTTATAATAATATTTTTGTGAGTTTAACTTGAGTTTTAAGTTTGCAAAGCAAACAACTTGGAATGGAAGAAGATTGGGCTCATAGGGACATAACTAGGCTGAGCTACCACTCTGTTTTGCTCTATATTGCTCTTTTATCTAACACAACAATTTTTACCCTCTATATCCTTGCTGTTAAGTTCATAAATCAAATAATGACATGGACATTTTTGTTTTCGAATTTCCTGAACATCATTTGTAGTACATTAAAATAAAACTGAACTTTTCTTATTCAACATTTTCTGTCATAAACAATTTTATTTATTAGCATGTTAGAAATGATGTCATTTAATTAAGTATTTCATATACAGGTAGTTAGATAGAAAAATTCAATTAAAAATAAAATACAAATTTAAAGATTTAATTAAAAATTCAAGATTTAATTAATAATTATCAAATACGCATTAGTTTAACCTTTTTATGTATGTACACATTGTGAATAGAGCCTAGTTACATACATAAGTCAAATTGGCCTTAATTAAGAGCAATTTTCTTGCTGAAAACTTGAAACGGTTGCCTATATTCTCTTTGGTCGGACATTTTTTCATTAATTTTTTTTATCATTCAGAATGGTTTTTTTTTTTTCCCATTAATTTGAATCTCACAAACAGTATTTCTAGCTCGAAGTATGGATGAAACGGTATCTTAATTAATTAATTTTTCTTATCTCTCATGCCTTATACAAGAGCTCTAATACTATCAATGTTCTTAAAAAAATATTTCTTTTGTTACCGGCATGCCAATCAGTGGTGGATGAAAATATAGCTTGATTTTAGCATAGCGTTTGAGTTTGACCCGTAAAAAAGAGCCCAAAAATCTTAGCTGAAAGAAAAAGCCAAGAAAGAAATGAACAATTCGGGGGAAAGGAATAAACTTTCCCCTATACTAAGCGGGGCAGATGATGAAAATCTGATTTTGTTATGTTGACTCACAATCTTCGTCTCCAAGAAAGAGAATTGAGCTATATATCCACTCTACTAGACAGTAATTGGTGAAAAGAAGAATATGGGAATTGCGAAACAAGCTTTGGAGCATGCATATATCTTGAATTGAACGCAATTGACTATAAGTGTGTTTGGAGTTGCGTTTGCAACTTATGTATAGCTTTATCCACATCAAATTAGTGAGTGATCAGTGACGGAGAAGCTACACAAAGTAGCTTCACCGTTGACGCAGAAATTAGAAAACCACGTTGAAAACGGGTTACCACACACGCAGTATGACTGTGTTAGCACTCAGCTAGTTTGTGCTGACAAATCATCCTACTCCTTTGTCCTTTCGTCTAAAAGAGAGAGAATGTGTGTGTTCTTTCTTTTATACTACGTTACAAGAAAAAAACAAAGGTATAGTAGCTAAATTGGTCCCTCACTCCCTTGCTATTTTTATTTTCCCATATAAGCTGAATATTACCTCCATTCCTTTATAATGACCTATGTAACAGGAAGGAAAGAAATATGATTGATGCAAATAAAATAGATAAATCAAAATATGTGAAAAATAAAATAAAAACACTAAGTGTTTGGTTTAAGAAAAATAAAAAATAAATAAAAAGAAAGATAGAGAGATAAAAATATAATACAACGTTTCATAAATTTTAAAATTATTTTTACCAAACAATCAAATAATTTATATTTTTCTTCCTTTTTCTAATTTATTTTCTATCAAACGAACATAAGTGTTGTTTAAGGATTTCTTATATGAATAAAAAAATATAATAAAAATTTTCATTTTTCATTAAATAATTATTAAATTTTGTATTTTATAGACCATTTTTCATTTATATATATTTTATAAAATAAATACATATTAGTAGTTATTTTTTATTTTTATTCTCTTAATAAATGTGTAATTTAATTAAAAGTTAGGTGAATTATAAAAATATAATTGAGAAAAATAATTTATATTATCTTAAACTTTAAAAGTAATAAATAAATAAAAGTAATTTTTTTTTCAAAAATCCAACCCTGAACAGAAGAAGCGATGGAGTAATTGCCAATCAAGCCTGGAACATTCAACATCGTATTTTAAGTTACAAGCTCTTGTTATAGTTGCTTGACTTTATGAGTAGTAGTTATAGTTTTTTTGCTTATATATGAAACTAATCAATGATGGTAGACATTCATGTAAAAAATTGATACTCACTATTTCTTAATAAGGATAATTTATTAAAAAAAAAGTATTTAGTGGTTCGTTAATTTAATAAATAGCTAAATTGTAACGTAGCATGTATGAATAGGCTTGATTAATTGAAGGAACACTTGATAGTTGATTAATTGAAAGCAGTGAACCATGATCTTTTGAATAAATAACTGGAAGCAAACAAGGTAGAGACATTTATTTCTGCGATGATATATTAGATATACAGCGAAACAGGACGGATACCCTTCCTTGTCACAAGAAGCATGTGAGTATGAGCTCGACAAGCCATGGTCTTCGGCATGAACTCAACTCAAGTGGGTGAAACTGAATCCTCTTACTTTACCATCAACTGTTTGTTTATCTGAAACTCTTAGACCGTGTCTCAACAAGCCTCCCTAAAACCCCATATCTTGAAAAATAAATAACTTTTACATTTTACAACTAAAATAATAACAATATATATTTATTCATAATGTCTAACGTGTCACATGCACATGTACAGAAAAAGAAAATGAAAAAGAAAATGAAAATTAACGTGTCAGCTGTTTATTTTAATACTAACCAACAAAATTGTCAGCATTGTTTCCCACCTAAAACGTACACTTGGAGCCCATGTAGGCTAGGACAACCGTTTAATCCAACCCTGTGCTTTTGACCCGAACCTGCTCCAAACCAAGGAAAAATGACAAAAAAAATTAGCTGCACCCTGCAATTAAAAAATAGTATTATAATTTGCCAAACGTACGTAGATGCTAGCAATTTGTATATTACCTGAAACGGATAGAGAGAGAGAGAAAAGGAAAGAGAAAGTGTGTGGGTGTTGTTGTAGCAGTCATTGTATTTGCGTCTTGTGAGACAAGTTGAAATGATGAAAAAGGCAAAGGCATTGAAGAAACAAAAGTAACACAGATTCAGCAAGGAATTGCTTCTCGTCCAAGCCTAAGTAAGCCAGCTATATCCAGTTTCCAGCATTAAAAGGTTCACATGATCTCTCACGAGAATCCATCGCATTGAAAAACAAAAAGCAGCCCTCCCATTCCTATAAAAACCAATCGCCACCAATTTTTCTCTCCAAGTACCAATGGACGACGTCGCTTTGTACTCTTTGCTTTTCATGTGCTTCCTGCAATCTGTGCGAGGGATATTGGATCCCAACGACTTCCTCGCTCTTCAATCCATTCGGAAATCCCTTCACGATGTCCCCGGTTCCACTTTCTTCTCCTCGTGGGACTTCACCGCCGACCCCTGCAACTTCGCCGGCGTTTTCTGCGCCGATGACAAAGTCATCGCGCTCAACCTCGGCGACCCGAGGGCCGGTTCGCCCGGTCTGACCGGAAAACTAGACCCTGCAATTTCCAAGCTATCCGCTCTCGCCGACTTCACCGTCGTTCCGGGAAGAATATACGGTCCTCTCCCTCAGTCTCTCTCTCAATTGAAGAACCTTCGCTTCCTCGGCGTCAGCCGGAACTTCATCTCCGGTGAGATTCCAGCAGGTTTAGGTCAGCTTCGCAATATCAGAACCATCGATCTCAGCTACAACCAACTAACCGGAACAATTCCTCCATCCATAGGAACTTTGCCGGAGCTAACCAACCTGATCCTCTGCCACAACCATCTCTCCGGTTCGGTTCCCTCTCTGGCCTCAGCTTATACTCTAACCCGCCTCGAACTCAAACACAACACTCTCTCCGGTTCTCTCGCACCGGATTCCCTCCCTCCTTCCCTGCAGTACCTCTCTCTATCATGGAACCGGCTAAGTGGACCGGTGGACCGCCTCTTAAGCCGGCTCAACCGGCTTAACTTCCTGGACCTTAGTTTGAACCAGTTCACGGGCCCAATCCCGGCCCAAATATTCACATTCCCACTCACCAGCCTACAACTGGAAAGAAACCAATTCTCCGGTCCAGTCCAACCGGTTAATGAGGTCACAATCCAAACAGTTGATCTCAGCTACAACCGGTTATCGGGTGAGGTGTCGCCCATGCTAGCAAGCGTGCAGAACCTGTACCTGAACAACAACGGTTTCGCGGGGCAGGTTCCGAGTAGCTTCGTGGAGCGGTTATTGGCGGCGGGTATTCAGATTCTGTATTTGCAGCACAATTTTCTGACCGGAATTGCTATAAGTCCGACGGCGGAGATTCCGATGAGCAGCACTCTGTGTTTGCAGTATAATTGCATGGTGCCACCGGTTCAGACGGCGTGCCCATTCAACGCTGGTAAGCGGAAAGTAAGGCCAGCTCAGCAGTGTAACCGCTAAACAGTGTGCAACTGAAGCTTGATTCAGTTCCATAAAAGCATTTATATTCATTACTATACTACATTTAATTCACACCCCACTTTCACTATTTAAAAGAAAATCATAAATTATAGATGTGGATTCATTTATCTGTTTTGTTTTTTTTTTTTTTCAACCCCTTTCATTCATTTTTATGGTATGAATAAGAGGATTGTGAATATCTGCAAGAGTGTAGCTAGCGGAGAACGGAGATGTTATAAGTTACAATATTCCGTGTAATATTACTAATTAGTAGTGTAATATATTCGTTTACAAATAAAAAATTGTTTATCATTGTGTCATATCACGTGCTTTTTTTAAACATTACACTCCTTCTCCGCCAATACCTTGAGTCAAGAAAAACTCGTAATTTTTAGTTATATGGATTAAATAATTTTTAGCTCCTATTTCTTTTGATTTTGGTCTCTAGACAATTTTTTTTATATTTTATATTTTTTTAAAAAAATTATTTAAATGATATTTTAGTATTTATAGAATAATTTTTATATTTTAATTTTTTAAATATTTTAGTTTTTAAAGCTTTTTATTTAATTATTTTTAGTTTTTATAATTGTAATAATTTTTTATTTTAATTTCTATAGTTTAAAATATTTTTTTTATTTTTCTAGTTGTAATATCTTAATCCTTTTGATTCTCGTTATCTAAAAGAATTTAACATTGTTATATACAAATGTTTTAAAACTACCATAGAATTGAAACTGTTTAATTTTATTTTTTTTTGTCTTCTTACTATTAGTTTTAATTTTGTAGTTGTTGTAAAGAATCCGGATGTAACAACGTAAAAAGACTTTAGATGATAAGAACTGTAAGTGTTAAAAATTTATAACTATAATAAAATGTTTTAAATTATAGGAATTAAAAAGAAAAGTTGTTGCAAATATAGAAATCAAAAGGATAATTAAATTATATTTTTTAGTTTGTTATCTTTAGTATTAACATTAAATAATAATTTAACAACGATATTAACAATTTATTATTAATTTTCACATTATTAAAAAATTATATATAATTTTTTTAAAATTATAATTTTTAATTTTTATTTGTTCAACATAGTTTATATCAAAATATCTACAACTTGACATTAAACAAATTATTTTTAATTTATCCTTGTCCAAAGTATCTTCAACAAGATTTTGGGGAAAACATCTTTAGTTTGGCCTCACCAAAGACATATTTTAATTTGGCCTTAACCAAGGCATCTTCACCTCAGCTTAGGTCAAGACATTTTCATTTAACTTAAAGTATCTTTAACCTAATCTTAGCCTCAATAATTTCTACTTGGGCTCTACTAAAATAATTTTAACTCAATCTCAAATCTTACCTAAAGTAATTTTGCCTTAGTCTCAAGTAAAACATATTTAACTTAGTCTCAATTAGATCATCTTCATCTCGTCCTTAACTAGAGTGTTTTTGATTTGATAATTATTAAAACATCTTCAACTAAATTTCAACTAAAGTATCTTTAGCACAATAATTTCAACAAATCTTTGGAACTAAAATTTTAAATTTAAGACAACTAGTCTTAACCCATAGGATCCTCTAAATTTATTGTCCTAATGAACTTTTTTTATATTATGAATTTCTCTTACCTTAATTCATGTAGATTATGACAAAATGAGATAGAATAGACTATTTTAACAATTTAATTGATCAAATTTATTGTTTCTTTTAAATACAATGATTTTATAATCATAAATAAATATTAATTATTTTTTATTTTTTAATAATTTAAAATAATAATCTCTAAATTATTTTATTTTAAAAGTATTGTTTTCTTTTTTTAAATTGTACCCAACTGATTTTAGTGGTCCAAACCAATTAATGACTAGCTAATAATTCAACAATCATTTTTAAAATGGCTAGAGTTACAACTACATTTATAATAATATTTTCGATAAGAAAAAAAAACTCAAAAATTTTGTAGGCTGCACTATTATGTCTTTATCTTTTTTATTGAGAAATTTCATAAAAGATATTTTTTCCAATTTTACTTAATGAAAAAATATTTAATTTGGACTACATAAATATCGAATTCAACTTTTAAATTGATAGATATTTCGTAATAATAATATAAAAAAATCAACTTTCTAAAATATTCCTTACTCCGAATCTCGATCTTCTCCGATTTCTCTTAAACATACGAATGTTTACGTATAGGTGGTTAGTATTTTTTTTCTCCGTCTTTTTTTAATTGCCAGCCACTGTGAATTCACCAACCATGGAAAAATTTCTACAATCCCTTTTCATTTATGTTCACACTCAAAGTATCCATGCAATGTCCTAATGAACATTATGTATAATTATTTGTTTTACTACATCCACATTCCAAAAATATTTTTAAAATTGTAATAAAAAATAAAAACTATCTCGTCATTTTCCTCAATGTTATGACTGGAAATTTTTGCAATTAATTTTTTTTTACAACATTTCGGCTAGGCTTCAGGAACAATTGACGCATGTATGTTAGATACAAGTAGCCAATTAAAAAATGAATATTATTTTAAAAGGAGTTAATTAAAATAAATTAAAGACTTAATTGTAAATAGTCAAGTAACTTAAAAAATACAGAATAACTTAAATTATATTTTATAGAAAAATAATATTATATCTTCTTATTATTCTATCACTAATCCTCCTAATGTTTTATAAATAAGTATTAAAATAGAAAATAATTTACTTATATATATATATTCATCACATTACTTAATGTTTCTTTTGCCCATATACACTCGAAGGGTAAATTTATCAGAAATCATAGAAGAGACCATATGAAAAGAAATAAAAGAAGAAGAAGAAGAAGAAGCAAATTGTTAGGAAAACAAAAACAAAAAACTGTGATTAGGTGGCGTTTACTCTATTGGACACATGCAAAGATGGAAAAAAAAGAAGAAGGAAGCAGCAGTTCAACTACTTCACTCGAATGGTGGCTTTTCCCTTATGCAAACTCGTTGTCATTTGTCATATCAGGTTGTTAATAACTTCTAAGATTGCATGTGGTAGTTGTCAACTTGTCATGTTGTAAGCTTTGCTTTTAGGTGCAAATTCTAATGTTTAAATTTTAGTGTTGTGATTGTATATAAAAAGTTAATTTCGATCCTTTAAATATGCATGTAATGTAAGAAGGATTCAAGAAGCTCCACTAAAACAATTATTTTTAATTATAATTCGGGTGTATAATATAATTGGGTGAAATCTCAAAAAAACTCAATCAATTTTTTTGGTGTATCGTAATAAAAACAACTACGTTACGAAAAAATAAAGTGTTAAATTATTTATGATTTGTTATCCTCGCTATATGCATGTTTTTTTTTTATTGACAATGATATCAACATGTCATTACTTTTTTAAAAAAAGAATTATGGATGAAAGTTTAGAAAATACAAATCACAAAAAAAACAAAAGAGCTGTTTTAGCATTTTTAAATAATCAAATAGAAACTTTATTTTATTCCATTATAAATAGCCAAACAATATTACAAAAGTTTTAATTCATGCCATTTCATTCAGCATATAAGTTTTTTTATAAAAATTAATTATCAATAAAATTAATAAATATTTTATATTAATATTACAGTAATTCAAAAGAAGGTTGTTCAATAGAAGAGAGAAATGAGAGGATTAAATTACTTAAAAAAATTATTCTATATTTTATTATTTATTTTTTAAAATTTAATGAATAATATTACTTATTCATTAAAATCATTATATTTAAAAAATATTGATAACGGAGAGTAATTTGATCATTCTTTTATATAAATATAATATAGCATTTAATTTTTTAAAATAAAAAGATAACCTAGCATTTCATTATACAATTATAAGGCACATACGAAATACAAGAGTTTGATGAAAATATATTAATTTAAAACTGATACACGCATCTTAAAATATTGACTGACCGTTGTGAGTACAAAAAACAACAAAGCATTACGCTGAAGGCCAACTGTTTACATTCTAAATTTTGTTTGTTTCCCTTTTCTGTGTCAATTATCACTTAGTGGACAGTAGGCTCCCAAGATTTTTTTTGGTGTCAGTATGCTTTGTAATGATGGAATTTTTAGCTATTTACATGTGTCAAATCTCTTTTGAGTGACAAAGAAAGAAGAAGGTTTGGAGAAGCAGCAGCTATCATTCTCCCTTTTGCTTTTTCTTCTTAATAAATTAATAAACCTGATCATTTTTTCTTAGACTTTTCTACACTTTTTTTTTTTTTCAAAGGATTAAATTTTGTCTACAATACTTAAATCTTTTTAAGCATATATGTAGCCTCTGGTTGACATTAGAATGCTTCGCATCTTTTTTTCTTTTTTTTTTTATCGTGGGTAATCAACCTGTAATCCCATTCATAACTCCTATAACTGGGATTGCTGAAATGGAGGGAAAGAATTTGTTTACATTTGCCATTATTGGCAACCATTTCATCCAGAAATTATTGAAATATCATATTCCCAGAGAAAGATAAAGACAACTGATAAGACAGCAGATTAATAGGAACCTTAAAATGGTTGTCTCTACCACGTTTATTTTATCCTCACAACAAATAATCATTCTCTTACTAAGAACACATAAACAAATCACAACACATATATTTTTTCAATCTAGATCTATTACATTTACATTTTTAAAAAACATGGACATTAGCTCTCAAGGGCATGTCCCATTAGAATCCCTGCTGGATTGCCTCTTTAGGCAAAGCTAATCCCAGACAGAGCTAAAACAATGTCGTATATTAGAATGTTTTTTCTTCACTAAAATACAAGGTAAATGAGTCAAAATTACTCTAGTTGCTTGTCAGACTTCTTATGATACATAATTCGGCATTAGGTAATGAATTAATGATAACCAAAGCAAAGAACTCTGACATCTATCATAACCAAAAGATAATGAAATAATAATATCAACTCTATTTTATAAATCTTGATGACAATGTATGAAAGACACCAGTAACTCTCTGGCAGATGAAAACTGAGACATGCGTGGTAATAATAAGCGAGCGACCATTTACTGGCAAATTAAAAAGGCGACAATAATCACATGATGAAAACCCTCTCCATCCTGAATAATTAGATTCTCAACTTGCCGCTATATATAAATTTCTAGCATTAAAATATAATGAGCACGTATGTTGAATCTTAATTTTTTAAAAACGTATTTTTTTTAATAAGTAATTTTCTATTTTTTTCAAAAGTAAATTATCTCCACTTCTTAAAAAAATATATTTTTTTAAATTACTTTTTTAAGTTTAAACAAATTGACCAATATATTATTCCTTAAAGTATAAATTGTTGGAGAGAAAAGCACACTCACACAGTGAATAGAGAGAAAAGAGCAAAAACCTAGCAGAAGTAATTTTTTATTCTCATACTGTTGGAAACTCATACATTCAGTATTTATACTGAACTATTCTAAACCCACAATGTTTGCTTACAATCATTTATAACACTCAAACAAAATTAATCATCTAACTGTTTCTGTTATATTTTGAATTACATTCCGCAATACTCTTCCTTAATTCTAACACTTAACAGAAACTACACCTATTTCCCTTCTCAGATTCTCAAAACGATATTTCTTCAAAGCCTTTGTTAGTATATCTGCAATCTTCACGTCAGTTGGACAGCAAATCAATTCCAGCTTTCCTTTGTTCACTTGATCCCTTAGAAAATGGAACTGAGTATTAATGTGTTTTACTTTTACCATGGGACACTAGATTCTTCACAAGATTAATGGCTAATTTGTTGTCAACCATCAACTGCATAGGCTTCTTCAATTCAATCATGAACTCCTTTAACAATGATCCCAATCAAAGACCTTGACATGTAGCATATGATCCAGCAACATTCTTAGCCTCACTTGTTGACAAGGCTATAACAGACTGCTTCTTTGAGCACCAAGAGATTGATGCATCTAAAAACTTGAAAACATTGCCAGATGTACTTCGTCTATCAATCTTGTCCCCACACAAATCTGAGTCAGAGTAACCTCTAAGCATGCTTCCTAATTGTTGCTCCTTGTTTGGAAACAAAACTCCATACTCCAAAGTTCCTTATAGGTATCTCATTATCCTCTTTGTAGCATTTAAATGAGATTTTCTTGGGTTATCCATAAATTGACTAATCAGGCCAACAAACAAACATATATCAAGCCTGCTGTTGCACAAATATCTCAAAGATCCCACAATCTGTTTGAATAGACTACCATCAACACCCTCCTCATCACTGCCTTTCTCAAGTTTTGCATTTGCTTCCATAGTTGTCAACTGAATTGCCATTACTCATACTGAATCTTTCCAATATTTCTAATGCATACTTCCTTTGATGTAGGATAATTTCGGCTGAGGTACTTAGAAATTCCATGCCTAGAAAATAGTTGAGTCTTCCCAAATCTTTCATTTCAAATTCAGACTTCATGACAGATTTGAAATTATCAATCTCCTTGAGGTTGCTCCCAGTAACTAATAGATCATCAACATAAAGACAAATTATCAATTGATCCAGTCCTCCATTCTGCAATCTTACATATACTCCATGTTCAACAGTACACTTGCTGAATTTTTGCTGAACCAAGAATGCATCAACTCTTTTATTCCAAGCAGGAGGAGCTTGCTTTAACCCATAGAGTACCTTTCTTAGCTTATACACCATCTCCTCCTTTTATTTTATCACAAAGCCAGGTGGTTGAGTGACATAAACCTCTTCCCCTAAGGTCCATTGAGGAATGCAGATTTCACATCAAACTGGAAAAGTGACCAGCCTCTTGCACTTGCCAAGGCCACTACCATCTAATTGTCTCTATCCTTGCAACTGGTGCAAATACTTCTGAGTAATCAAGACCAGCCCTTTGTAAGAAACCCTTTGCCACCAACCTTGCTTTATGCTTAGCAACAGATCCATCTGTTTGAGATTGCTGCACTTATTCCTCCAATCCCAAGACTCCTCAGCAGTTACAACATCTCTGCTGATCATAATTCTTTGTTCTACTGGATCATACAACCTATATGCGCCTGTAGGATGATATCCTACTAGGATAACAGGTTCACTCTTGTCTTCCAGCTTCCTTCTTCTCTGGTCAGGGACATGTCTAAAGCAAAGTGATCCAAATATTCTGAGGTGACTCACTGTTGGCTTCCTTCCAGTCCAAATTTCTCCAGGGACTTTCTCGCTCAGTCTCTTAGTTGGACATTTGTTCAACAAATAGACAGTTGTTAAGACAGCTTCACCCCACAATGATTGTGGTAAGGCCTTCTCCTTCAGCATACTTCTAACCATGTCTAGCATTGTTCTATTTCTTCTTTCTGCAAGCCCGTTGTGCTGGGGTGTGTAGGGAGCTGTTACCTCATGTTGAATTCCATTCCTTATGCAGAAATCATCAAACTCCTTAGAGATGTATTCCCCTCCTCCATCAGTTCGCAACATTTTAATGAATTTTCGACTTTGTTTCTCAACTTCCACCTTAAACCTTTGAAATATATCAAAGGCTTCATACTTACCCTTGATCAGGTATATCCACATCATTCTACTGAACTCATCAACAAAGGAAATGAAGTACTTGTTGCCTCCTAATGATGGCACTTCAAATGGACCACATATATCAGAGTACATCACATCTAATAAGCATGTTGCTCTCATAGGCAGACTTGATTTAAAAGATTTTCTTGATTGCTTACCAATTAAACATACTTCACACACCTTCTCTAGTACAGTAATTGAAGGAATTCCAGCAACAAACTGTTTAGATCCAAGCTGGTGCAAGCTCTTGAAGTTCAAATGCCCATACCTTGAGTGTCAAAGCCAACTCTCCTCCTCAAATTCAGTGGCCTTTAAGCACTGAATTTCAGCAGCTTGCAAATTAATTTGAAAGGTTCTATTTCTTGAGAGATGAGCCTTCAAAATTAGCCTTTTGCTAAAGTCAAACAGCTCAAGAAAATCTTGCTCCATTGTGACTGAGAACCCTTTTTGAATTAGCTGCCCAACGCTTAACAAATTACACTTCATCCTAGGTACATACAGGACATTTTCAACAACTACAGGTTTGCCATTTTTTCTCTTGATGACAATGTTGCCAGCTCCCTCAGCATTCAAGGTTCGATTTTCTGATGATAGAACCTTTTCCATGCTAATCGAACCTTTTCCATTCAAGGTTGTATCATCAGCAAATCTAACCTTACTCTTTCTAGATGTGTCAAGATCAGTTAATCACTCCTTGTGACTGGTCATGTGATTAGAACAACCAGTATCTAGGTACCAAGCTTCAGAATGAGAAATTCCTTCACTGGTTGTAACCATCAAGAGAACCGGTTCTGAATCTAAATCATCATGAGCCACATGTTCCTCTTCTTCATTGTTTCTTGTCTGCTTCCCTTTTACATGCCAGCATTCATCAGCATAGTGCCCCCATTTCTCGCAATTGAAGCATTGGATCTTTCTTTTGTCTTGCCTTCTTTTTCCGCCTTTATTGTTGACAAACCCTCCTTTTTTATTTGAGGATTCACGTTTGTCTTCAATCTTGGACTTATCTGGATTTGAAGCCCAACCTCCTTTGCTGAATTTCCCTTGTTCTTTCTTTCCTTTTTTTTTTTTATCAGTGCCGCCTTTCTTAACAACTTGTGCCTGCAATGCTTGATCTGCATGCTTCACAAGGTTTCTTGGAATCAACTTCAACTCCTGTGCCTCCAAAGAACTTTGAAGCTCTTCAATTTTCATATTCTCCACATCCTTGGATTCCTCTATGGCAACAACAATGTAGTCAAAGTTCTGGGTCAGAGTGTACATGATCTTACCAATGATAATATTTTCATGAGATTTGTGAAATTCAACACCCTGGTAAAGTAATCAGCAACCTTCTCTGCATCCTCCATCTGTAGCAACTCATACTGCCTTCTCAAAGATTGGAGCCGCACCTTTCTGACTTGTCTCCACCGGTATAACATTTCTGTAATGTGTCCCAGGCCTCCTTGGCTGTGGATGCTGCTTCAATTTTTTCAAAGATGCTTGCATCCACACATTGATGTATCAAGAATTGCGCTTTACAATCTTTCTTCCATGCTTCTTTATAAGCAGCTCTCTAGGCATTAGTGGGGCTTTCACTCACCTCTTGATAACCAGACTGCACAATTTCAAGCACATCTTGGAAGCGAAACAAGACTTTCATCTGTACACACCATCTTTCCCAGTTCTAGCCATCAAGAACGGGTAAGTTTGTAGGGATTCCTCCACAGCTAGCCATGGGTACAACGAAATTGTGGTCTTCACACTCTCAATTTCTCATAGATAACTGTTTGTCCTAGAATTGTAATAGCTCTGAGTACCAATTTTGTTGGAGAGAAAAGCACACACTCACACAGTGAATAGAGAGAAAAGAGCAAAAATCTATCAGAAAGAATTTTTTATTTTCATACTCTTTAGAACTCATATACATTCAGTATTTATACTAAATTATTCTAAACTCACTGTTTGCTTATAATCATTTTATAACATTCTAAAACTCAATATAAATATACACATTATAATTGTTTTTCACGAGTTTTCATATCATGAAAAATTTTCTCATTTTTAATATTAGTAAAATTTTCTATATATAAGTAACTAAACAGTAATATGATAATTCATCTCTCATACAATATAAAATATTTTTTAGTTTTCACATGCAAGCTTATAGATATAAACTATATATATATATTAAAAGAAGTTAATCTTTTAAATGAATCTTACTATCGTGACAAATT
>JAMLFT010004973.1:0-18450 GCA_026544285.1 Pachyrhizus erosus | reverse complement strand
CTTCCGATCTAGTTATTATCTTTTATATATTTATTAAACTAAATTAATGTAAGAAAAAAACTATAGTGTTTTAAAATAAAATAAAATAATTTTTAAATTAATAATATTATTAAGTTTAATGACTTCTTATCTTAATTCTAAATAAATAAAAAATTATTAAAATATATTTTATTATTAAGATAAATAATACAATTACGTATAGTTTTTAAATTTAGATTAAATAACTATGTATTAGATTAATGAATTTAATTATATTTAATAATGTTTGTTACATTATTTCAAAAGTAATAATTAATTTCATAATATATATTTTTAAATCAAGTTCAAATAAAAAATTGTATAAAACTCAATCAGATTTAGCATGCTTACTTATATTTTATTATCTATGAAATTATAAACTAATTTTAAATTTAACAAAACATCAAAAAAATTATTTCTTAATTTATTATTGATAACATATATTCTAAATTAAAAAATAATAAAATAAATTTGAACCTGAACATTAATGTGATATTTAATGTTATTAATATTTTCTTTATGTATTTTAAAAATATTATTAAATAATATTAATTATTTCTAAATTTAATAAATTTAACTAAATATCTAAAAAAATTAATCATTATTAATCATAAAATATATTACAAAGTAACCAAATTAAAAATAAAATAGAGTCATGTAATATGTTATTTTTTAATATCAATCAATAATTATTAGTTAAATTAAAATATTATAAATTTAATTATACCTGTATTAAATTTTTATTTTTAATTTTATTATTAAAAATATTTTAATGCAATAAATTCAAAAAATTAAAATAAATTTTATCATAACTAACAATATAATTTGCTTTTTTATGTAATAAAGAGGATTAATTTTATCCCTAAACTAAAAATATATAAGTTATTTTTTTTCATTTATTATAATTATATAAATTTTAAAAAATTATAATTTTTTATTTTTATTAATTAAGATAATAATAATAAAAACAACAATAACAAAGCTCTTTCATAACTATCATTTATAAGACATTGTAAATTTTTTATTTGTATAATTTTATATCATAAAAAAATAATAAATACTCATTACGTATCACAAATATACAAGTTATAGAGAATGTAGTGATTATCATTTATAATAACATTATTTTTCTAATTTTACTTAGAATGAAAAAAAAAATTAATAACTTATAAAAAATTAGCATATAATAGTTAATAACATACTCAAAATTGAGTAACTTATAAATAATAATTCTTACAGATAAATATTATTTAGAATACTTAAATTATAAGGTATAAATTTTGAACAATATATTTAATTAATTTAAATGAAACTATTTCAACAATTTGAAATTTTTTTATAATAAACACATTAAAAGTATTAATTATAAACAAATAAAAATCAAATTAACAAAACATGTACAATAACAAAAACAATACACTTAATTTTAAATATTTATCTTTTTATATTTATTATATTTTTTAATTTATACATTTAATATAGATATTACATCACCGATATTATTTGAATAGAGAACATATCAAAATAAAATGTTATCTAAACAAATTTAGAGATCTAAAACAATAAAAAATTTATCAAGGACAAAAAAATTAATAAAATTTTATTAGAAATCAATAATTTAATAATTAATAATGATTTCTTTTCTCTTATTCCAACAATTAAATAAATACAAAATCTACCTTAAACTCTCTAAAATCTCAACATCCCCGTATTCTCTCTAACTCTAATTAATTTTTAATTGAGTTCATATAAGATTAAATTTTATTTGTAAAAAGATTATAGTTTTTTTTATCTAATTTCATAGAATAATTTATTACAGATATTTTATATTTTAATTGTTTATATTTTTTATTTAATAATTTAATCACTTAATTAATCTCTTATTACTACTTTATATTTTATAATTTTATTTAAATCATTTTTCTACTCAAAGAATAAATTTTATCTCTAATAATTCCTTCAATTAAATACACATCAACAACACATAATTTTATTATAAAAAAAATTAGAATTTTTAATTTATATCATGAATCACATAGTTAACATAATTAAATAATTAAATAAAAAATTATATTTTCAAACTCTCACATTACGTATTTGAAATAATGAATTCAACACAATTCAAAAGAATATTCTACAATAAAAATGTATTCAAAATATAATAAAATATTAGTTTAAATATAAAAAATAGAATTTAGATGAAAATAAAAAATCATTGCTACTAATTACAATATATCATCCATCAACAAAAAAAATTGAACTACTTATTGAAGATATCATTGTTATTAGATATTATCTTAAAAAAAATAAAAAAAAATAGATTAGCATATTGTATAAAAAATAAAAACAGAACATTTATTATCTTCCAAATGCATAACATGTAAATATATATATATACAAACCATGATTATTAGATTCAAAAATAGCGCTTAGACTCAAATATCGGTTGAACGATTTGATTTGTTTAAATAAAAAAATGACGTATTGATTTTTCAAATATTGTGACTACTGAATTTTTCAAAATCATTTACATATAATAAAAAAAATTGTCAATGAAAATGTATCTAATAATTAATAATTAATTAAGACATAATTAAAGAAATATAAAATAAATATATGATATAAAATATAATAAAAAATTTAATAATTTATCCTAAAATTTAATAAAAAAAATAAAAACAAAACACTCATTAAATATTTCATTGTTATTAGGTATTATCTTAATGAAAATAAAAAAAATAAATTAACATATTGTATAAAAAATCAAAACAAAACACTCATTATCTTCAAAATGTACAATATATAAACAAAAAAAAAATATAAAAACCTTGATTATTAGGTTCGAAAATAGTGCTTAGACTCAAATAATGATTGAAGAATTTGATTTGTTTAAATAAAAAAATGACATATTAAGTTTTTAAATATTATAAAAAGAAAATTGTCAATAAAAATATATTTAATAATTAATAATTAATTAGGATATAATTAAAAAATATTATATTTAAAAAAATATATAATAAAAATATGACACAAAATATAATAATAAATTTATTAATTTATCTTAAAAATAGATTAAAAAATCAAATTATTCTAAATTTACTTACTTTTGTATATATATATATATATTGAGATAAAATATAAATATAAATAATATATTTAATTTATAATAAATATGTTACAATAAAATATTATTAATATTTTCTATTGTAGGTAAAAAATTAATTACTCTAAAAAATATTATAGATAAAGATTTTTTTTGTTAAAAAATTCCATAAACATAAAAGAAATCCACAAAGGGAAACGACAACATTTGGAGATTAAACGGCGGAGATAGCTTTCGTGAGGAAGAAAATACCTCCCCGAAAAGGAAGGAGAAAATTAGGGTTTGAGGTATTTATTTAATTGGCAAAATACACTGTTTGGGTTTCGCAGACAGACACACTCGGTTCTTCCCTCACAAAAATTCTCGAGATCCCCCTTTTCTCCGAAACAAAGTCATGGCTAAGGGTCCTGGTCTCTATTCTGACATCGGCAAGAAAGCCAGGGGTACTCTCTCTCTCTAACTGACTTGAAATTATAAATTTCTAAATTGTGAATTTTTTTAGGGTGTTGTGGAATTTCTTCTGACTGTCAAAAATTGAAGCTTTTTGATGAATCTTGTAATGGGTTTTTGTTTGTTTGGTGTAGATCTGCTGTTTAAGGACTACCACAGTGACCAGAAGTTTACCATCACCACCTACTCACCCACTGGAGTTGTGAGTGTCTTTTTTTTAATCCTTCAATTTTGGTGGCACAAACACAATGCATGGAATGGGTATTTGTTTTGCTGTTGGGTTTGTTGTTGGATGTTCTATTTAGCTTGTCTGGATGACAATGTCGGTAAAATCAAGGAGCTGGTTGGAGAAAGTAGGATGGTTTTTTGTTGGAAGTTTTGTGTGCTCTCTATAAATCTTGATTGTGAGAGGTCTGTGTCATGGATTTTTTATTTTTATTTTTTAAATTGGGTGTGTATTTTGACAACAATTTATGTCTTAGCCTTCTGGTTCTTCATTCAACTGCAAAGTGTTGATTTTGTTTAATTGTAACACAAGATGAGTTTTTTTTTTTTCAGCTGGAAGTTCTATCAGCAACATTTGATTATAAGCTGTTTTGAACAAAAAAAGGCAGAAAAATAGATAATCCAATTAGGCACATCCTGTTATTATAAGATGAAAAAAAAAACGTCATGAGTATTATTTTGTTGTGGATTTTCACTTTTCAGTTTTATTCATAATTTTCTTCTTTGTCATTTTCAATTTATCCATTTACTGATTGGATTGTGGTTTTCTATGAGCTTTATTTTTCCTGTATGTTGCTTTAGATTCATGATGGGTATAATCTACATGTAGCAATTGAATTTCTATCATTTTATATAATATACTACCAACTAAATGTAACTTTATGTTTTTACTATTATTAGAACTAGATTTTCCTGATTTACTTCATTTTACAGAAACATGCGAAATCTAGTTTATTTACTGTCAGGCTCGTGTATACTTTTCAACAGTGGCAAGAGTGACCATTTTTGCATCAGTGGAGCAATCCTCAAATGCTTCCAGGCGATTTTAGAGTGTAATGGCCTCAATGCTATATGGGGGTGACTCATGAAATTTCCCAAATTAACCCAATTAAAGCCCTCTTTGCAGTGCATAATTAGATTTTGTAGATTTTTTCGGGGTTGTCTGGTTATGAATGTAGGGCAGCCAACTAGTGAATCAAGCCTCTTTATAAGCTTTTGATTTCATTCACATGTGACATGACTCCTCTGTTTTGCAGTCAACTAACCTCCCATATGACCCATTTACCATTTTGGCTTTATGCAGTAGGCGCACTGTTTTTGTACTTGTTTTGCATTACTGCTCTTTTGTTTTTGGTGATTTATGTTACTTTCCCTTTCTTTTAAAATTGCATTACTGTTTCTTTTGTTAAATACTCTTTGTTTGTTTGTTTGTTTATTTATTTATTTATTTATTTATGTTTAATAGACATTTATTATTTGTATTTTAACTTTCTTATAACAATTTGTTCTAGTTGTTGGTTAAAGGCTATATACTTTGGGATCTGCTGTGTTGCCTTAAAAAAATTTTGTGTGGCTGGTCTGCCCTATTTTCTAACATAATCTATTTTGTATACTATTTACTGTGTTTTAATATTCAGTATGGAAATTGTAGCATTATGTTATCTATATTAAAAAGAAACCATATAACCTGTGTCATATATACACCTTGCAGTGTGGATGCCTTGGTTAAAGTGGATGGTTGTTGATGCAAAGTAATATCAGATATATGCTTTAAACTGATCCTGTGGAACACATCTGACAAAATTGTGTGATATCCATGATGTCAGTATCATTTTAACATGTGTTTAACAATATGTGATTTGGATTTGTGTCTTCTGCTTCAGGCTATTACATCATCAGGTACTAGGAAAGGTGAGCTGTTTGTGGCTGATGTCAACACCCAGTTGAAGAACAAAAACATTACTACTGATATCAAAGTTGATACAGATTCTAATGTAAGTATAATCTTCTTGTCTAAATATTTGTTAACTGTCTGCATTTTTCAATAGAGATTTGTACTCCCTTGTCTCTGGTTATATATGCCATGTACAGAATTATCATCCAATTTTTGTGATTGATATTTCATATTTGTTCTATTACCCTTGGAAAGTGGGTTTTCTGAGCGTTCAAATTGCTGTTGTCAGATTTTAAGATAACCTGTAGTTTTTCTCTTCAACACTATTTGGTTCTTCAGAGAACACCTTTTAAATGTATAATTGTTCTAAAATCACTCATTTTCAACTTCTTTTGACAAGTTTAATTAAGCTGTTTTTACTATATTTATAAATATTAATTTAAGGCAAAATGATCATCCTATGTGCAGCATGTTGAATAAAAGTACTACCTATTTTGCCAACATCAAGTAGGTTGTGTCATTTAACTAATGAACGCAGAAAATCTATAAGCTAATTCATATATAAATTAAGTGTACAGTGTTAAAAGCTTTGATGAATAAGCTCAAAGGTGTCTGATTAATAATTGAAAATGGGGGCTCTCATGGGGTTGCATGCAGGCTGAGGTTGAAAGGTGTTTCTACATGTTTCCTTTTTTAATGTCTTCCAGTCAACGTATGACCTTAAAATTAATGTAGTTTCATATTTTGATATTCTATGAGCATAGGTGTGTAAGGGATTATTATGGTCCAGTGCATGTGTTTATGCTTTTGGCTATTAAGATTATGGATTTGCTAAAATATCCAGTACGCCTACTCTTTCACACATGCAATACAGCCTGGAATATGGAAATGTTTGTTTGACTAATTAGATTTGTTTGCTTCTTGCATCTTAACTTGTAATACCAGAGTACAATGTCATTGGAAAATTTAAATTGAATGTTGTACGCTTAGCAGTTAATATTAATTTGATTTTATCTTAAAAGCTACTGACCTATTCATGATTTTTATATTCCTATGACCATTTCACTAATGTTAGTTAATGCTTGTGCATTCCAGCTCTTCACAACTATTACTGTCAATGAACCTACTCCTGGTCTGAAGGCTATCCTTAACTTCAAAGTTCCTGATCAAAGGTCTGGAAAGGTAAGATAGTCAACCATTTTGTATAACAAGCTTTCACAATCTTATGGAAATTTAGGTGTCTTGAGTAAATTATGTAGTTTGAGAAAGCAATCTCGTTAAAACTCTCTAAAACCTTTAACTCCTGCATCCTATTCCTTTATGGAAGTAATTTGTATTCTCTGTTTTATGGAACAGGTGGAACTTCAGTACTTGCATGACTATGCTGGAATAAGCACCAGCGTTGGGTTGACAGCAAACCCAATTGTCAATTTCGCTGGTGTTATAGGAACTAATGTTCTTGCTCTTGGTGCTGATCTTTCTTTTGACACCAAAATTGGGGATTTAACAAAATCCAATGCTGGAGTGAGCTTCACTAAAGAGGACTTGATTGCCTCATTGACTCTGTGAGTAATTGTTGCTCCTCTTTGAGAGTGTTTATATCACCCTGCATCTGAGATACAAGAGTTTTTTATTTCACTGTTTTCAGTTTTTGCTTCCCCTTTTAGTAATATGCCCGTTTGCATATACTTAAACAGTTATACTGTCCAAATTATCCCCCAAGGCCTGTGCTTGTAGCATACTGATGGATAGTACGAGTTTATATGTTTTGTGATGTGATGAATTCTTGCATGCAGGAATGACAAAGGTGATACTCTGAATGCTGCATATTACCATGTAGTTAACCCCTTGACCAACACTGCTGTTGGTGCTGAAGTGACTCATCGATTCTCAACTAATGAGAACACCCTAACCCTTGGTACCCAACATGCATTGGATCCATTGACCACATTGAAGGCACGTGTCAACAATTTTGGCAAAACTAGTGCTCTCATCCAGCATGAGTGGCGTCCCAAATCATTCTTCACCATTTCTGGTGAGGTAGACACCAAGGCCATTGAAAAGAGTGCTAAGGTTGGATTGAGTTTGGTTCTCAAACCCTAAGAATTTTGATCCATCCTGACAAGGGCATTGAGGTAGGTTTTAGGAAAAGCATATAGTCCGTCAGACTAAATTATTCCCTTGAAGTTGGTTCTCTTCTTGAGTAAGAAGTCTTCATGGTGTTTTCGTTGCATTTTGAGCAATTCAACCTTGTAAAAATAAATAGGTTTTCCATAAACCAAATGTGACTCTTAAATGCCCAAAGTTCAGCAAGCCTCTTTTGTTGAATGAGGATTGGTACTCTTTATTGAGGTTTTGACATGCGAAATTTTATATCTTCTGATTTGATTTTATGGATATTTTCTGCAATATTCCTTGTATCTTTTGATGCGATCAATGTCAATTATTGGGCTGTTTTTGTTTTCTTGTAGCCAGCTGCTATTAGCATCTTGGATGAACTACATTGATTTTTGGTTTGGATCTTGATCTTTATGTTTTATTCCTGTCAAACCTGTCTTCCACCTAGGTAGTTCTTTTGTTGCCGTGTCTGTTAGGTAATGTTGCCGTGAGATGTCATCAGTTTTAATGTGTAATAAAATTGATTTTGACATAATTAAATTCTAACTACCGAACATAGTTGGAATGTGTTTAAATTAATTTCAGGCCTAGATTTTATGTTAAAATGTGTGTTACCTGCCCTTGGTTGAGGCAATTGTGTTAGTAGAAGTCATAAGAGGCGTTTTTGATTGCTCTAGTAGTTCTTCATGGATGTAGATATGAAATTACTCCTGTAGTTGAGTGCGAACTTAGACTAATTTATTTCAAAATTTTGATTTTAATGCTACTTTGGAGCCCTTAAAACTATAGCTCAATGTAATTTCTTCAAGTTACTCCAGCTGGCAAGGATTTTTCATTTTATTGGGTACAGCCTGTTTTCAATTTAATCTTATTTTTGTAAGGAAAAATAAACAAATCGTTTTCAAACATTTATTTACTTTTGTGTCAATTAGTTGTCACGAGGGATACATTGAAAAGGAGATATCAGGAAATGAGTCTGTTGTGCGTGTTTGCTTGGACAATGGCTTTCCTGCACCTTGAGCATGACAGAGTTTTAATTTTTCCTAGTAGTTAGAGCTGCAAATGAGGTTTTCCAAAACACCATAACTACTCTGTAATGTTAAATTGACATGGGAATCAACCATTGTATTTAAATTGACTTGAGTTTTATATTAATGTTTTTTTTTAAGGAATTAGTAGAAAGAATAAAACAGAAAAAATATTCTCAACGAGGTCTCAAAAAGAGTAAAAAATTATTTTAAATTGGGTATAGTTTGGTTTTTTCATTGAAACAGGGTTAAACAGATATTTGATTTAACACAACTTTTTTTTTTTTTTCTCATAGTGTGAAACGGTTTCCCAGTGATTAATCAAACTCAACCTTTTTAATTGGATCGGATTGTTAAAATTATTGGGACATATAAAGCAATGTGTGTAATGAACTATTCTCCCAAAGCGTACTAGTTAATAAATCAATCATTTTTTTTAATTTAAAAATTATGCTAGAGGTGTATTAAAAAATCATTTTTTTATTTTTAACCAATAATTAGCATTTGACCGAAAACATATAAGGCGATAGTAAAAGATAAGTGTTTTTCAGAAAATGTTACTAATATTTTTTTTTAAATAAGATTTTAATTTAGAATTAAATCAAGTGAAACTAAGATTGAATTTTATTTTAGATTTTCCTTAAAATTGACTCGATCGAATCTACAACACAATCACTCCTAAGAATTCTTACTTATTGACATGCAACTTGCCATAGAAGGTCGTCAAAACAAAAAATGTTGATAGGGAACTCGAATATATAACTAGAAACTATGCTACTCATCATTTATGGTTAAAGAAGTACTGTATAGTCTCTTGACATCAGTATCATGTTCTAATCAACAACGAAGGTCTGAACTATCTCTCACCCGTATTTGACTTAATTTATTAAACTCTATAATTTACAAGGAGTAATATTTTTCGAGTTTCAAAGATTTTAAAAGAGAAACATTTACATAAAGAAAAAAAGATAAACTCCAACAAAAGACTTAGCAGACCAAAATAACAACTTTTCAAGCACCTCTTCTACAGTCTTTGCTATCTCATAACTAAACACATGCATAATATTATTAATGTTAAAGCAGCTCAATAATCCATGATCATTAATGCTATAACATAATACACAAAAAATGAATTGCTCCACAAACGGTAAATGTGTGCAGCCACTGGAATGATCCTGCATTAATTTAAGTATTTTGCATTTTTATAACAGAATTTATGCACAACAATTATTCTACTCTATATACCATCAAAATTATATGATTGGATTCGTTCCCATGTGTTGGTGAGCCAATAGAAGGCATCGGCTGCTTTCTCAGCCATGGCATTGCACAGATGCAACCAGGGTGACAAATACATTATTCAAAAGAATTGTTTAAAGGGTGACAGCCAAAATTATGTGTAGTGAAAATTATTTTTTCTAGTAATTTCATGTAATTAATTTTTATAATGTAATACTTTATACATGACTTTTAATTTGAATAATGCAAATAGGATTTTATTTCACAATCCATTTGACATATCATATGAATAATTATATTTAAACATTGATAGTTAAGTAAATTTATGAATATTTAGATTAATTAATTTTAATATTCAAACTCTAATTTTTTTTTATTTATTAAACTAAATATTCATAAAATATAATAAAATTAAAAATATTTATAGATTTGTCATTAAAATTTATAAGAATGAGATTAAAGATAATAAAACTTATAAATACTATGGTGTAATAAAATATCATATTAATTATTTAAGGAATGTTATGGTATATTTTTTAAAACATTCATCATGTACGCATATTGTATATAGTTATTATTACTTTTTTTTTCAAAAAAGTATTGCTAAAAATTGAAAAATGAATACATTTTAATGAAAATAAAATAAAAAGTATTAATATTATCTTCATTCTTATATATAAGAAATAAATTATAGTATTTTTTTCTAATTATAAAAAATATATAACCACTTTTAAATGTATGAATTGCTATTATTATTTTACACTTCTAAATTAATATGAAATATATTAATAAGATATCACCTATTTTCTATAAAAGTGGATACATTTATTCAGTTATTAATAATATAACTTATATTCAATAGTTAAAAAATTATGCTTTAAATTATGAGTAGTGTCATCATTATCTATATTCACTATTTAAATCAATTAATACTATAAGAGTATTTTTGAAATAAAAATTAAATTTATAATAATATTAATTAAAATAAATTAATTTAATTATTTTTATTGATTTTGATGAATTAAATATTTTTTCTTATATGAATAAGAATAATATCCTTTATGTGACCAATATTCATTTAAATGTAGAGTAAATATCTTATCAAATTAGTAAATTATCTTAATCATTTAAGTTCAAATTTACTAATTTTATACTCAAATATAGTTATCAATGATTGATATTTAAAATAAAATGTAATCATAAATATTTTTTTTGAAATGAAAATATTTTTTACACATTTTTTAAAGTGGATAGAGAAATGTAGGGGGAAAATAATAATTCATATAATTGGCAATGTGATGAAAAGAAATAAAGAACTAAAAGTAATAAATATGATAAGTATTTGTAATGAGAATTTAAGAAATACTAATTATACTATTAAAAGTGTATCAACTTGTACTAAATAATACAATCAAAATTCATGATAAAAAGGTAAAAAAAAACTAAAAATTAAAATAGACATTTTTTAATCTATACTAATAATAATAAAAATTCTCGCCTTCAGTGTACACAATTATTGAACAACTTTTTTCTTATACAATAATAATGAAAATTCTCACTTTTGATTTACACATTTCATTAGACAATTTTGTCTTTATAGCATCTCTTAAACTTTTAACTGTAACTATCGCAATACTTTATCAATTTCTTTTTTTTTTTCTGCTTTTTTATTTATTTAATTTCCCAAATTTATTTATTTTTATTTAAAAATATAGTGTCTCTTCTCCCTCTCGTATATGATATAATGATATGATAATAAAGTAAGAAAGAACAAACACAAAGCCAAAAGTTAGTACAAATATTCAGAACTTTTTAAGCTGTTCAAATTCCAAACTCCAGCGTGTTTCTCGTACAACATTTAATTACATTGATATGTATTAACTGAAAAGTACATTGACGAATGAGTACTTAAAAATATCTATGAATAACATGAGTTAACACCACGACCTGTTTTCTTTACAAAAGTACATTCTAAAAGGACGAAGAAAGCCTGTGAAATGGTCGAAAAAGTATAGCAACTTCACAGTAACATTCCCCATGTGAAAATTGTATTCTAGTTTTCTCTTCAGGTTTGGTCAACTTGGTCCCCACTTAACTTTGTAATCCAGTAAGCTGTCTCATGGTCCCTCCAACCTTATTTGAGATAAGATAAGGTCAGAAAACTCTAATGATTCCTAAAATTCTAGAGCAATTTTCAAAACACAAACAGTTTCTGTTCAGCTGATAACCTAAGTTGAGGGAACTGAATGAATAGAGAAGCAAATCAAAGCGAGGACCATGATTCTTATCCATTAGGTTTTGGTGACTTGATATATTGATGATATGGAGAACCATGAAGACCTTTTGGACTTGATAAGATCCTTACAGGTTGACCCTTCTTTGATAATGATGCTAACTGTGCTTGCATACCATTTTTAGAATTTGGCATGGACATGGCTCGATCTACTCGTGCAACCTGGAAGTGATAAGATGAGATAGCCATATCCTTGAGGTTTGGCAAAGGCTTCAGAGCTTGAACAACTTCACTCATCATAGGTCTGGATTTCGGATCACGGCTAAGGCATTGAGCAGCAAGCTGCGCAGCCTTATGTGACCCTTTAACAGAGAAGTGACCTTCAAGGCGAGGATCAATTATCCGTAGTAACATCCTCCGATCCCCAAGGACAGGCCTTGCCCACTCCACAAGATTGTGTTCCCCATTTGGTCTATTCTTATCGATAGATCGCCGGCCAGTAAGCATTTCAAGTAGCACTACTCCAAAACTATAGACATCACTTTTTGATGTCAAATGTCCTAATCAGAATTGACAGTTCAGGTCAAAATTAAAACTGCAAATGTGAAACTATGCAAAGAGGATATCAATTGAGAAATGATATCTAGTTATTATGGAAAAACCTTTCCTATATTTTATTTTTTCATGATCACAGCTCGATTTGGAGACAAAAAAACAGGCAGTTAAAAGGAATATTTATAATATGTGCTGAAGACAAAAAAAAAAAAAAGGACTTAACAATCTAACTATATGCAAATTTTAAAGTTTTGAAGTCCTGTGACCACCTTTCCCTGCTTTTAAAGATGAAGCGTGTATTTGGTTTGATACCTGATGATTGAAAGTGGTTGATGTATAACCAATCTTTCAATGTCAATGTCATGAACCAAACTATTCCAAAAGCTTATGCTGTTTGACACCAATTATAAGCCCAGTGCATTACCCATGCCTCAAGCAATTCACAAATATTTAACATTTATTATTTAAACTTTCTACAAGCAAACAAAATCTTGATTTTGTGCTGGGGAAAAAGCTGCTTATTTATGACAGGCTGGAGAACTTATAACAAACTGAAATTTAGCTAAAAATAATATCACTGCAACAAAAGCAGCTGGTAAAATATTTCATTCCATATAAAGAACACCTAGAGGCCAATAATATATACAATCCAAGATTCGACTAGCAATCTAGAGCATGAATCATGTAGTAAAGTCTGAAGTTAATGAAACACAAAATTAAGAAGGAAACTCACCAGTCATCACATACTCAGGAGCTGCATAACCATATGTTCCCATGACTCTGGTTGATATGTGTGTCTTTTCCCCTTCAGGACCATCTTTGGCGAGTCCAAAATCAGAGAGCTTGGCATTGTATTCCTAAAAACAATTATGCATTTATGTTTTTATGTTGGAGGGTGGATAGCAAATAATTAAAAACCTTTTTTCCTGGTTAACTCACATACCGCATCTAACAGAATATTAGACGTCTTAAAATCACGATAGATTACAGGCCTCTGAGCTTCTTCATGGAGAAAAGCCAGACCTTTTGCAGCACCAAGTGCAATTTTCATTCTGATAGACCAAGGAAGAGGCAACGACCCTTCTGCACAATTCATGGTTGTTACCACAAAACAATGAACTTCCTTATGCATAAAAATTTCAAAGAGCAATAGTGCTAAGGAGGAAAATCAATGCATTATAGGAAGAGAATCATTTTCTTATGGTTTATGTTTTCTTTAAGCATAAAAACCTAAGAATGCACTAATAATCTAGGACTCCAAGAATTAGTTGAATCAAATACTCTATCAAAATTATGATAGTACATTGAATGGGGAATATAACATAATGTTTATATTGAGGAAAATAGTAGTGCAAGCAACAATCAATTTCATTTCATCTAAACTTTATCTCTAGTGTAGTGCGATAAATTTTGATTTAATATGTGTGTGAAGAACATAAATTTACTGCAAAAGCAAGGGACTGCTGATATAAACAAGCAGTAGAGAAGGTATGATTAGACATAGGACAGTTTCAAAGCGTACTTCTGAAGAGGTGGTTCTCCAAACTTCCACGGGGCATACATTCATACACCAATAATCTTTGGTCATCTTCAATACAGAAACCAACCAATTTGACCAGATTCGGATGGACAAGATCACCAAGAATGTCTAACTCTGCCTGAGAAGGAAGAAAAAAAGGAAACATGTTAACAAAGAGAAATTGTAAATGAAAAATTCATAGAAGGAAAAAAAGTTGAGAAGAAGGATATATAAGTTCCATACAAGCCACTCTTTGTGACCCTGAAGTCCATCATGGTTGAGGGTCTTGACTGCAACGGTAAGCCCAGTTCCAGGTTTCACAGGTGCAGTTCCATTTTCCTCAATCCAACCCTTGAACACACAACCAAACCCTCCCTCACCAAGAAGACTCTCTGGTCTGAAATTCCTAGTAGCCAACTTAAGCTCATTGAAAGTAAATTTTCTCAAACGAGAAGAAACCTTCAACTCCTCACTGAATTTTGGAGTGGAAGGGATGCTTTCTGCATTACTGGTTGTGGTAGAGGACCCTGGAGGAGCATTTGTTTCCTTCTTGCTTTTCTCACATGCAGATGTTTTTTCCACTGTTTAAAAAATCATAAATTAAATTATCACTTCTTCAGGATTTAAGAATTAGAAAAAACGGTATTTCTTGATATGATATTGATGTGCAACACTTTATGCAACTTCATTACAGGATCAGTAACATTGTACAGTAACTAAATACTATCGGGCAGAGTGGTGCTAAAATGGTCGTACAATAATGATTTTGTCCATGGCAATTTAAAAAAAAAAAAAAAAGACTTTCATTATTATATAAGATTCAATAATAACCTCTCAATGTCAATACTAAGTTTCATATCATGATATTTTTTTCTTTTAGATGAATCAATTAAAATCATTTTCCCTGTATCTTTTCTGGTTTAGTGAGTGAACCTATGAAGTTATGACCTCCACTTAAATCTTACCCCACCATTACCATTAGAGATCCTCAAATTGCTATTAAATTGTCATAACGGTTAAATAAATACCTTCCTCGGCCTTTTGGACAAGATCAAATGGAGATAGTACTACAGCTACTGTTTACAGAAAGATTATACAACTATACAATGGTAATGCACAACAGATCATTGTTTTAAAACTCAATTGTTTGCAAATAAATTAGGTAGTCCTGCAACTTCCTCTAGGAGTGGAAGTACAAGAAAACTTTATATTACTTTAATTATCTCAGAATCTATATAGTTTCTTAAAAGTTGGAGAGATAAGGGGATGGATTCAACCAAAGGGTAAAGATAAAAAAAAAAACACAAAAAAACCCTTTCACCCAAAATTAATGTCAAATTGAAATCACTTTCTGAAACTAAATAAGAGAGGCATGTAAATATAAATAGGCAAAGAAAATTACCACTGTTAGCACTAGTGCCACTTATGGAGTTATCAACCTTTGATCTTGAAGGAATACAGCTCCCAATGAAACAGAATTTAACACAGCACCCAATTTCCTTTTCTGCGCCATCCTTTTGCATCCTTCCCTTTGACTTTCCCACATCCAAACTCCCAGCCTGAATTGCATTATTCTTAAACCCCATCTTCCACAAACTCTTACCAAGAACTTTTCATGCTTAAAAGTATCCACAAGTTTCAGACTCTAGGAAAAAAAGATAAAAATAGAAAAATAAAAAGCAGTCCAAGCAACCTCACTTCCAATAATTGAAGACTTTGATACCCATCATCATGATCACAATCATAATCAACAGAACCAAAAGAACAACATCACTGTTTTGAATCACAACAAAAGGATCAACACAAGTACACAGATAAATTAGTAAAAAAACAAACACAAACCCAGTTCAGAAAATCAGTCCAGAGGGGCTGTAGGTGGTGGAGGAGAGAGGCAGTGAGAAACTGCATGTGAAAGAGAGAGTTTTTCAACAACGGGCCGGCCGGGCAGGCTTCAAATGTGAAAGTTGGCAACCGGGCAGGGCGGGCAAGAGAGAGAAAGTGACAGCCATTTCTTTATGTTTTTGCTTTTTTGAGAAGAGCACTTGCTAGTTACAACTTACAATATCTACTTTCCTCTTAATTGTTTGACTTTCATTTTTGCACTCTGATTATTTCACACAAGATAATGTTCTTTTGCCTAAAAACTATATGTGAAATATCTCAATCATTAAATGAAAACTATAATTAAATGTTACGTTGGTTAGTAAATTAATATGTATAGTTGGTGGCTTATCTTCATACACAACCTTTATATATATGGTACACACAACTAATTAATAATTACTTCATTGTATTTATATATGGTACACACAATTAATGAATAAGTACTTCATTCTATTATTCTATTTTGACAAATACTTTTTACAATACAAGAAAATATCTATTATTATATAACATGCTAACAAATGTTTTATTTTTGTGAAATTGAATATAGATGATACAAAAATAATATAGAATGATTTAAGATTGATTAATTCATATGTTATATAAAACTTAACTTTTTGGTTTCAATTGATCCCCTCTCTGAATGTATAGTATTAAATATTCTTTTTAGGTAAAAACATTTAACTTTTTAATTCTTTAATTATATCTTAGAGACAATAATTATCAAAACTGTTTAAACAATCGGGTTAGCTAATTTAGGACTTAGGAGAGATTGCACTATCATTCGTTCCATCACTCACAATATGCCACGTTATTCGCATTAATGTTATTTTTTCTTTTCTGCAATATATATTTACCCATTTTTCGTGTACTGGGATGTGACAACTCATGACTCGTGAGCAATATAGAATAGTGCCTAACTTTTAAGACGTTTTTTGAGCCAATTCGTGGAGGAAGAGACAATGGAATCAATCATTTTCAGAGTGTCTCGCTGGGCCTTTAAATGGTTGGGTTCTGTGAGTGTGTGGCCCAGTGCTGATATCCTTATACAATATTTTTTATACAATAAAAATATCACCATTTTAATTTTTGAAAGCGTATAGTATTGTAATATTAGTTTTTTATCTCCATGTACCACCATTTTGCTGTTCTTTTCTTGTTTTTTCCTTGTCTCCATGTTCTGAAAATAAGAAAATTTTAAATAAATTTTCTGAAAATAAAATATATCAATCACATTAGTTCAATTTTTTTTAAATAGGTTATTTAAATGATAATATTAATATATATATATATAGGTATTAAAATAATAATAGATAATTAAATTCAATATTTTAGATTAAATAATTAAATTTTTAATTTTTTTTAATTTTAAAGACTAAAATGAAAATATTATATAATTTTAAGATTAAAATGATGATTTACTCTTAATTTAAATTATTTTTTGGTTCTTATAAAATAAAATGTTTTTTATTTTAGTTTTTTAGATTTTTTTTTTGTTTTAATTTTTTTAAAATTTTAATTTTAATTTTTATTTTTAAATAACAATATTAGCTAATGACATAATAATGATTTTGACATTCAACTGAATTATCGTGTCTACAAAAGTTAAATAAAATAGTTATACGTAACTTTTTTTTAGTAAATATTATTTTTAAATTTTCACGTGTTTAAAATAGTTAATAATGTTAAATTAGTTAATTATAATTTTAAAAAAATATGTGATTATTTTATCAAATTATTTTTTAATTATGTATGAAGTTAAAGAATTATCAAAATTACTATTATATCATTATTTAGTGATATTTTTAAAAAAATGGAGATTAAAAATTAAAATAAAAAATTATTTATTTTTTAGGATTTAAAATAATATTTAAGCGTTATTCTTTCTTTATAATTGTATTCTTGGTAGGTGTTTTTTCTTTTTCTTCATATGACACAATGAAAAACTGAAAGTATAATGGAAAAAGGATGAAAAGGAAATATTCTATTTGGGTTAATAAAATAACATAAGGACAAAACAAGTTGGAAAGTTCAGTATCCCATACACGGAAGCAAACAGAGGAAAATATTAAAATTAAAAAGGCATGTGGGAACAAGTATAAAACAACGGAATACGGTACCCGACATAAACAGTAGCACACATAAAGAAATTAAAAAATAAAAATAAAAAAACAAAAGAGATTATATGATTTTGTTTCTAATGTTTTTGTTCTACACACTTCTAGTTCCACTTACACTTAGACTTTACCAAGAGTAGTATTTACTTTGCCTTAGACACATTTTTTTTTTAATAAATCTTAGGCACATATATTCCTTACAATACAAGAAGATAATATTTTATTTTGTGTATTGCATAGGATAAATATTTATTTTAATATATTAAAATTTATAATAAATAAATAT